>PVKS010005715.1:0-83203 GCA_004027875.1 Aplodontia rufa
AAAAAAAAAAAAAAAAAAAAAAGTTTCTTACAGCTTTGAGGGCAAAAAACTGAAGCAGCTTTACCAGAATGCTAAAATAAAGGAGTTACAAGATAAGGAAGAGACCTTGGAATTCAGAGTACAGATTGCCAGAGGAGGATCACCCTACCTTCAAAATACCCCTCGGTTTTCCTACCTCCTCACCCCCGCCCCACATAGTGCTAATGGAGCATGAGGAGGAGGAAGATTAACAACTGCAAGCCAGGCCAATGTTAATGCAGAAAATGAGACAGCAGCCCCTGATACGATGATGGGCAGCTGCTGGCAGGGTCGCCCTGTAACCAAGGTCACCACATTCCATCTTTCAAGTGGAGTTGGTGAACTTGGAAAAATAATTTGGTCATGTTAAAAATAAAATTATTAAAAATACTGATGGGCTGGAGCAGTGGATCAGTGGTTCTGGTGCTTACCTGGCACACACAAGGACACGGGTTCAAACCCCAGCACCACATACACAACTAAGCGTTAGAGCAACAAAGGCCACATGAGAAACTAAATAAAAATTGATTCCCTCTTTCTCTTTCTCTCTCTCTCTCTCTCTCTGTCCTTCTCCCTTTAAAAAAAAAATTCTGAGGTGCCGTAAGAAAATCAAACGTGTGCTCAGAAGTGAGTGAGACAGACTTTCCTTCTACAGAAGAGCACACTCAAAGGGGATCCAATGAGCAAGCACACTTGAGTGGGCAGTCCACCTGTTTCTGTCTCCAACCTGCCACAATCCTACCCTTCACTGTGATTGGAGGAGCTCAGGGATACAATCTGTGTAATTGGCTAATATAAAATTGGGGTGGGTACAGAAAAGAGCTATGGTGCAATGGGATATCTGAAGGAGTTTAAAAATAGATTATCTGGGGGATGGCTCGGTGGTTATGGTGCTTGCCCAGCACGCGCAAGTACATGGGTTCAAACCCCAGCAGCCATGTACACAATTTAGTGTCAGAGCAACGAAAGCCATGTGAAAAACTCAATAAAAATTGATTTTTTCTGTCTCTCTCGCTATCCTTCTCTCTTTTTTCTTTTTCTCTTTAGCAATTCCCACAGTGGGAAAATAATTTATTATTTATAGATTTATATTTGTGGAGAGATTACTTTAGGACAAATAAAACACATATGAGGATTAAGCCAGTTGGAATCTGTAATATTCTGATACGCCTACAAGAAAGACCTCTACTCTAACTGGAGCATCTCTAAATTCAGAAGCTCTCCAATCTTTTCTTACTCAGATTTAAAAATCTGTAATCTGAGATTTCAACATCTCCTAATTTTAAAGTTTCCCTAAGACATAAAACCATCAGTGGCTGCTGATGGTTGAAGTGACAGGGAAATTTCCAAAAATTAAACACTATCTAATTTTTTGCAAAGTCTTTACTTATGAACCACAGTCTTTTCCTTGTCAATTATTTTCAAGACAAATGCAAAAGTATGATCATGTATTGATAACAATAAAGCTGAACTCTCTTTAAGAGATTGACAAATTAAAAGGCAAAAGCTCGTATGTAAAGTTTAGACATACTGTGAGTCTTGTGAGCTTGGAGACAACCCATTAATTCACTAGAATCCAGAACTGGGTCTCATCACTTTTTGGATATACTTCCTTTCAAACCTTTTCCTCAATAATTAAATTCTAAATAACAATGTGATTAGGAGAAGGTTTGTCCACCAGTGGACTTATTGTTATTTCCTCCTTGTTGTGAACTGACTGGCATGACAGAGCAGAGGCAAAGAGGCATACTATCAATTCTTAAGGTACTGAGTCAAAAAGGTCAGAGTTTCCACAGCATGGCAACAGCTTTGCAGATGCCCACATCATGATAGTTGAAATAACAAAGCCCAGAAAATGTTAAAGCTGAGAGTGCCAAAAGGCCTGCCTTGGCAGCTTTCTGAGATGCATCTCCATGAACATAGTCAGTAACAACTTGTCCAAGGCCCCAGTGACTATGGAGAGTGAGGACTGCAGTCAAGGAGTAGTCCATTGCAGAGCAAGAATTCAAATATGCAGCTGGAAGCAGGCCCAGGAGCAAGACACTGACAACCCTCTCACTAGTCCAATGAAGAGATGCAGCCTTGGAACCAGAATGACGGTTTGGTGACAGGTGAATATGCTGTGTTCCACTCCATACTGGGGTAGATTGGTCCTGGAGAAATGCTGAGACCTGAGCAGATCTGACCACTGGGGTTCTGAGAAACAGAGCTCTGCCTCCTTGAGCACCGCAAAGGACACCTTGTCCTTCTCTCTTTAAAAAAAAAAAAAAAAAAGGATTATCTCTGACTACATGGTTCCCAACCAAAGATGGCTTCCTTTTATATGAAAATCTCAAGGCTAGATTCTGAAAATGAACTATCAGATTTCCTATTTCTTACAGTCCTAGGAGCCAAGAGACGGAGCCCAACTGTGCTAGGAGCTGACAGGAGCCAAGAGATTCAGGAGATACTATGGCCTGTTACCTATGTAGGTGAACCTTTAAGGTAAGGCACCTATACTGTCCAGTGTTTGATAACTGCCTATATGGATGGCAGTGGCTGCAGGGCCAAAAATAGACACTAGTTTGTTACCAGTACATGAAAAAATAGCCAGTGAGCTGAGCTAAATGGTGATAGCCAATAAAATATCCCCCATGATGATATGTACTGACATTTGTGCTGTGTATTGGGGACAAAATTGGTGTCAAGAGCTCTGGGAGCTAAGTCACCAGGAACAGGTAACTACATAGGGCATATTTTGGCCATGTCTCTCATCTCCTGCCATGTAGCCCAGGGAATGATGAAGCAATGCTTTGGCTAGGGTGCAAAGGTTAGGGGGGTACCTCCCCCTGACCTGGCAGCTTGATTGCACTCCTGCCTTGAGCATGAGGCTGTGAAAACTCTATGGAGTGTAGTCAAACAGTAGTGTCTACATTTAATGTGGGAGGCCCTGGTAGAGGCTTGCCAGGTATGTGTGGTTTATGCTTAAAAATATCCCCACCCCTGATGCCTTGAGCCACAATGGTCGGGTAATGTGGGGGCGCATCCCTTTGACATATTGACAGTTGACTCCATTGGCCCTCTACCAAAGTCAGGTGGGGCCATGTTTGCCTTGATGGCAGAGGATATGACCGCAGGCTTATTGTTTTCCTGGCCCAGTGGTCAAGTGAATCAGTGTGCTACAATTCACTCCCTGACAGTGTTGATGGCCTTGTACAGCTGGCCCATTACAATGGAAAGTGACCAAGTACTCACTGTACAGGTCAGGATGTACAGCAATGGGCAACCAGGCTGCAGATTCAATGGAAGCTGCACGTCCCGTATCACCCACAGGCTGCAGGGATGATAGAGAGATACAATGGCCTGCTTAAGCAAGGACTTAGGACTGCAGTTAACCCACCTTCCACAATCTCTCAACATCTATGGGTAGTTGTGAGAGCTCTGAATGAGCACCCCCTGAGAGGGGGGCCAACTCCTGTGGAAGCATTGCTGCATCACACAGCAGTGCCAAAACAGGTCCAGGGGACAACAAAGGATTTTTTACTTAAACCTGGGTTTGTGAAGCAAGGAAATGTTCTTTTGCCTGCTCCCATTAGATTATATAGGGGGCAAACTATGAAATGGATGTGGCCTTTGACAATAAAGGTCCCCCACCTTTTTCGGGTAGCCCTGTTAACCCCACGGGGAAGAGGTTTGGAATGTGACCTCCTCCTAACACCATGGGTAACTAGTAACCACCACCCCCCATACTTGGCCGAGTCAAGCAGATGGGAACCAAATTCTAAAAGACACATTTGCTATTTCCCTTTGACCAATTATGAGTTACCAAGTACTGGTACACACCGAGCCTGCTAAAGTTCAGGACCAGGCTGTATGACTATGGTATCATTGCCCAGGGAAGTTGCCATAGGCAGCCGTTGTGCTTTCCTGGGATTCAAAGCAGTCATACATTCTCCCAGATAAATACCGTTTACTTGAACTAGTGCCTGTAACTTCTTTGTCCTTTTGTCCGTAGGTGTGTCCTTGCCAACACCATTGTGAACTGGACATGAACCCACACCAGAGTAACAAACACTTGCCTGTTGGGTATGCACCAAAGTGCCTGTGAGTTCTGCTGTTGGACCACCCTGGTGAATTCAGACTTTGTCATTAGACAATTGGACATGGTTGGGAAAGCCTTTTACTGCCACCTCAATATGGGATGAAACTTAATGGTTTTTAATAATCCTAGGTGATGAGATTGTCTTCTAAGTCATATGTTGTGATAGTTCATATTATTGTTGTGGTCTGTGGATACAGGACTCTGTCCTCTCACTAAGGGATCATTGTGAAAGACTTCAGATGCGTAGATTGCATGGCAAAGAATCCTGCAGGGGTGGATTGTCCAAAATGGCTATAGTTAGTCTCCCTTTCTGAGACTTCTGGAGGGCTATGTTGTGTTTATGTTATGCTTTTAGTGTGTAGCCAAGGCTGGGAATTGGCTATCATGGTTAGTTAAGTCCAAACACACTTTGATTCAATGTGTGTACTCAAGGTCATTAGCATTAACTTCTGAGCATGCACCCACTGATCTAACCTGTTGGCAATGTGCCTTCTTTGTTTGGACTATATATAAAAATAACCTATTGAAAAGGCTTGCATGGGGGCAAAATGGATCTGGCTGCTGGCTTAAGCTAGAGCTAGGGGCTAATTAAAAGCTATTGCCGCTGCAAATAAACATATCTCAACTATATCTTGCAACTTCGTCCACCTGCCGGGATCCTGAATCTGTTTCTTGAGCCTCAGCCTCCACACAACAATTACTTATATTTTGTTGACCAGAATTCAGTCATTTGCAAATGTAAGTTCAAAGGAAGTAAGGGAATATACCTGACCAGTGATATACTCAGATAAAAATCAGGACAATATCACTAAATAAGATGAGGAAAGTGGATATTCTGAAGCAACTAGAGGTCACTATTATGGGATAAAACTCAATTTTGACCAATGAGCTGTGAATAAACTCTGCTATGGTATTTCTGGAAAAGATTTCTCTATTTCTAAAAAAAAGGATAAATGAAAAAAGATGGTCCCTTTCTATCTTTCAGTACTGAGGATATGATTGCTAGAACTTCAGCCATCCTCAACTAGACTTCAGCAACCATACTGGAGATAGAGTCAATTTATGGAGTCACAACTCACAGCTGCGGAAAAGAGGAGCAGTAATATGTCAGGGTTGGAGCCAACCCTACTGCCAGCATTTTTAATAATAGAGATAAATTTCCCTATTGTTTAACCAACACTGAGTCAGAATTTTATTTTACTTGCAACCAAGGGTCTCAGTTTTAAGGGGTGATATTTCAAAATTTTAAAAATAGAAAGCATTTCTATTTCTTACCAGTTACAATTAGAATTCCAAAAACTGTTCCAACTGTCAACAATAGTTACCTCTGGGGCTGGGGACTGGCTCAGTGGTTAAGTGCCCCTGGATTCAATCCCTGGTACCAGGAAAAAAAAAAAGGGAAAAGAAAAAGAAAAATGAAAACAATAGTTAACTCTGGAGAATGTTGTAACTGTGAAATTTTTTTTAACCTTAGACACATATTAACTTTTTAATTTTAAAGCTAGCTTAATTTTTCACTTTTATTAGTACATTCTAATTATACAGAATAAGGGGTTTCACTGTGAAAGATTCATACATGCTTATAATGTATTTTGAGCATATTCCACCCCCACTACCTCCCTTTCTCTCTCCTTCCCCCTCCCCTAACCTCTTTGTTTTCTCTGATAGTCTCCCTTCTACTTTCATGTCATTTCCCTCCCTAGATTCCACATGGGAGGGAGAACATGCTATATTTATCTTTCTAAGTCTGACTTATTTCACTTAATATTTTGATCTCTAGTTCCATCTGTTGTCTTGAAATGATATGATTTCTTTTTTATGGTTGTGTATACATACCACAATTTCTTTTTCTCTTGTCATTATTGTTTGGTTGTTGTACAATCATAAATGCGTATGTAGTAATAATATGATATGCCCCTGATCTTTTTAAACCAGAATCACCCACACATCACCCACACTCTAGTCCCTTGACTCTTCTATATTTCCCCCCTAGAACAGATATGTCTTTAAATATATATAAAATGATTGTGCATTTTCCAGAATTAAATGATTGCATAAGTATATTTGAATTCTTGGGGGAGTAAAGAGTAAACTATATTGTTGATTCCCCCCACTAATTCCTTCCTGTCATCATCCCTCCTCTCCTTTCCCTCCTGCCTCTTCCCTTCCCTCCTTCCCCCTTCATATCTATGGTTCCCCTAGATTATGTGATGCTTTGATTTTAGTGCGTCTACTACATGAACTTGACCTTTCACAAAGCCTGGTTTTTGCTCTAGTCTTCACAAATGAGGGAAAACAATTGACCCTTGGGTCTCTGGGTTGGATAATTTCTCTCAGCATAATTTCTTCCATTGCCATCCATTTACCTTCAAAGGCCATAATATTGTTTCTAATAACTGAGTAGAACTCCATTGTGTGTGTGTGTGTGTGTGTGTGTGTGTGTGTGTGTGTGTATATATATATATTATATATATATATATATATATATATACAGTTTTGGATCCATCCATACAGTGATGGGCATCTGGGTTGGTTCCATAATTTAGCTATTGTAAATTGAGCTGCTATGAACATTGATTTTGCTGTCACTGTAATGTGCTGTTTCTAGCTCTTCTGGGAAAATACTCAAAAGAGGGATAGCTGGTCATATAGTGGATCCATCCCTAATTTTTTGAAGGGTCTCCACACTGCTTTCCAGAGAAGCTGTACCTGTCTGCAGTTCCACCAACAGTACGCTAGTGTTCGTATCACCCCACAATATTTCCAACATCTGTTATTACCACATTTTCTTTATCCAATCATTCTTTGACAGGCACCTTGCCTGATTCTGCAATTTGGTTATTGTGATTTATGCCATGACAAATATGGGTATGCAGGTATGTTATAGTATGCTGACTTTAATTCCTTTGGAGTGGTATAGCTAGATCATACTATAGTTCTATTTTTAAAGAGAGAGAGAGAGAGGGACAGTGAGATAGAGGGACAGAGATAATTAATTTTTATTTAGTTTTTCATGTGTCTTTCCTTGCTCTGACACTTAGTTGAGTATGTGCTCCTGGGGTTTGAACTGGCGTACTCACACATGTCAGGCAAGTGCCATAACTGCTGAGCCACTGCTCCAGACGCCCCCAGTTCTATTTTTTTAAACTAAATTAATTTTTAAAAAGTCTTCATTCTTTTTTTTTCGTGTTACTATTTTTTATTATTATTTTTATTAGAAGTATATAGAGATACAGTTGAGGGGGAAACATTATCAAAACAGTAGCAATCAATGTATATAAACTTTGTTATCCAGGGGTCATGCCAAAGCATAGATAATCCACCTTGGGTTTCGCCTGTTGCAGTTTCCCCCAGAAGAACTCATGTGTTAAATGGGTAGCTCGTGGAGGAATGACATGGGCTTCTGGGATGGTTCCCCCATCTTCCCATTCTCCAGACTCCTATGAGTTCTTCATATACCCTCCCCCCTCCCCATCCCCCTCCCTACACCTCCAAGTATCCTAGAGAGCTATTCTGATTTATGCTGTAAAATTATTGTTCAAAATGTTAGAAACCATTATCCTGAAAATTTATGCTAATTTCTGTCCTACATAGTTGCAGAGATGGCTGAATGCCAAGGGACATCAAATATTGTCTTTATATGTTTTCTTAGAAAACTGACACACAGTCTGGCATGATAGAATACTTAATTAACTTGCTTGTCACTCATGATGTTAGAGTGCGAGAGCATTTGTTGAAAAGGCAACACAGACTTTTTTCTGATTTTTATTAGTGCCTTATACATAATACATTCTTAAGTTGATCAATCTCATTCCCCAGTATTTCTTCTTTCCCTCCCCTCCTTTCCCCACTCCTCCCCTTCTTCTACTCTACTAGTATCCCTTCTATTTTTTTAAACTTGTGCATTATAATTTTATAAAAATGGGATTCCCTGTGGTGAATATATGGACATAGCATAATTTGGTTGACTTCGTTCCCCAGCATCTCCCCTTGCTCCCCACTCCTTCCTTGCCCTTGATCTCCTTCCTCTACTCTTTAGTCTCCCTGTTATTTTCACTAGATTCCTTTTTTCTTTCTTTTTTCTTTCTACTTTCCACACATGAAAGAAAACATCCCGTCCTTTTCTTTCTGAGATTGGCTTATTTCACTTAGCATGATAGTCTCCAGTTCCATCCATTTACCAGTAAACGACATAACTTCATTCTTCTTTAGAGATGAGTAAAATGGCATGGTGTGTGTGTGTGTGTGTGTGTGTGTAATCACATTTTCTTTATCCATTCATCTGGTAATAGGCACCTAGACTCATTCTATAATTTGACCATTGTGAATTGTGCTGCTATAAACGTTGGTATGCATGTATCACTACAGTTTGCTGATTTTAGTTCTTTTGGATAAACACCAAGGAGTGGGATATCTGGGTCATATGGAGTTCCATTCCTAGTCTTTCAAAGAATCTCCGTACTGATTTCCATAGTGGTTGTACTATTTTGCGGTCCCACCAACAATGTATTAATGTTCCTTTTCCCCCATATCCTTGCCAGCAATTGTTATTTGTATTTTTTATTGTTACATTATAGTTATAAATAATAGTGGGATTAACTATGACGTGGATTGGGAGGGTACGAGGAATTGAACCCAGGGGTGCTTAACCACTGAGCCTCATACCCAGCCCATTTTTATTATTTTTATTTTTATTTTTGAGACAGAGTTTTGCTAAGTTACTGAGGGCCTAGCTAAATTTCTGAGACTGGTCTTGAATTTGCAATCATCCTGCCTCAGCCTTTCCAGTCACTGGAATTACAGGTGTGTGCCACCATGGCTGGATATTATGACAGATTTTTAAAGGAAATGTCCTAAAGAATGATTTGGTGGAAGATAGTATTGACATTTAAACAGTGGGGCTAGACAATGATTTGAATATTATAAAGGAACACTACCTGATTTAATCATAAGAATAGAGAAGAATTGGGAAGGAAATACTCAGAAAGAATATTCAACATTTGAACAGCAAAAATCCCTTACCCAGTTCTTCTTAAAGTTTAATTTATGAGCAATTATTAACTCAAGTGACTAAATCTCAAATAGGAATGTATGGAATATATGAAAATTGTGTTACCATCTGTGATAATTCATTTCATAAGAAAAATGAATACTGGGGCTAGAGTGGCGCTCAGTAGTTGCGGCACTTGCCTAGCATGTGCAAGAATGTGTGTTCGAATCCCAGTACCCCACATACACAACGAAGTTTCAGAGCAATGAAAATCATATGAAAAGTTAATAAAATTGATTCTTTCTTTTTCTCTCTCACTGTCCCTTTAAAAAAAATACTGGATCTTAGCATATTTGTAACAAACTAGAAAAAAAGGATTTATAGTTGGGCATGGGGTATATGCTTGTAATACCAGCTAGTCAGGAGTCTGAGGCAGGAGGATTACAAGTTCAAGGCCAGTCTACACAACTTAGGGAGATCCTGCCTCAAAATAAAATGAAAAGGGCTGGGGAAGCAGCCCAGAAGGAGAGCACTTGCCGAACATGCACTAAGTGTGAGGCCCTGGGTTCAATCTCTAGGGCTGCAAAAAGAAATAAAGGAGGATTTATATTCCATGTCAATCAGAAGGTGTTCCATTTCAAGTGGCTTCTTAAATTCTTTTCTTGTTAAAAATATATCCACTTCTGGGGCTAGAGTGGTGGCTCAGCAGTTACAGTGCTTGCCCAGCATGCATGAGTTCAAACCCAGTACCACATACACAGCAAAGTCTCAGAGCAACAAAAGCTGCATGAAAAACTAAATAAAAAATTGCTTCTCTCTCCCTCTCTCCCTGTCCCTCTCTCTTAAAATGTGTATATATATATACATTTTAAGATATATATGGATATGTATATATATATATCCACTTCCAACAGAAAATGTGCTTACTTGTGATTTGCACATAAATGTTTTTCTTCCACCTCTTCTTTCTCCTTCCTTTTGACCCTTTACTCCCTCCCTATCCCCATTAGTTCCCGTTCCCCATCTCTCTGAATAAGAAAATTATCAGGTGAGGCAAAGAAAGATGAGCACCTGCACAGGTAGGGTTGAGAACAAGGTGTTGACCAAAATTTTGATGTCAGATCTTAAACAGGGTAAAGAAGGAATCCAAGGGGAAGGGAGTGATCACCTAGCACATCAGAGTTCAAAGAGGGTCTGGAGGCCACCAGGGTCCAATTGGGGTGGGATTCAGCCTGGGGTATCAAAATTTCAAGTGGCTAGAGGAAGGCTTCTGTGGAGGAATGGGAGTGGAAGCTAAACTAAGAGATCGGCTCCTTCCATGGGAATTGACTAGTTAAGTAAATATATTAAGAATAATGTGAGCTTTATTTCCCATTGATGGAGTAAGGTAGTCAAAAAATTAAAAAAAAAAGAAAAAGAAAAGAAAACTAAAATAAACGCTGTAATGTCAAATTGGAACCGAAGGTGCTGGTGTAAATTTATAATTTTCCAAAGAAAATTTATGGTAGGTTGCTGGGCACAGTAGTGTGGGTCTGTGATCCCAGTTCCTTGGAAGGCTAAGGCAGGAGGACGACAAGTTCGAAGCCAGCCTTGGAAACCTACTAAGATCTTGCCTCAAATTAAAAAAATAAAAGGGCTGGGAATGTAGCTCAGTAATAAAGTGGTATGTTAGTCGGCTTTCCATCACTGTGACCAAAGCAACTGGCAAGAACAACGTGAAGGAAGAAAAATTTATTTTGAGCTAATGTTTTCAGAGGTTCAGTCCATTGTGGTTGACTCCATTGCTCTGGGACCAAGATGAGGCAGAATATCATGGCAGAAGGGCATGGAGGAGGAAAACTGCTCACCTCGTGGCAGCCAGGAAGCAAAGAGAGCAAGAGAGATCGAAGCACCAGGGACAAAATATAACCCCCAAAGGGTACACTCCCAGTGCCCTACTCCCTTCAGCACACTCCACCTGCCTACAGTTATCACCCACTTAGTTCATTCAAATTAGGATGGACTAGTTAGGTTATGGCTCTCATAATCTGATCATTTGACCTCCTACATTAACATAGGAGCTTTGGGGGGACACCTTGTATCTAAACCATAATAAGCACCCTGTGTTTAATCTCCACTTCCACACACAGAAAAATGGTGATGGATAGAAACATAGATGTAAAACAAATGTGTATAAGTATATATGAATATAGATATATTCACTAGCTCTGTCCACTGAAATCTGGGAGCATCGATACCCGTATATTAATTAACACACCTGGCACAAGGAAAGAATGAGATAAACCTGGACTATCTTATAATACAGAAAGCAAGAATGTGCTCAAAGAAAGATGGGAACGTGTGAGAAGGTCATAGGGGCCGGTGTGAAGAGGCTCTCCACTGGCCAGATCTAGGACAATTTGAACATCAGAATAAACGTTAAAAAAATAGTATTTACCATTAAAGTGGGAAACCATGATCCTATAGGGATATAGATACATTGGAAGTTTGATGAAAAACAGAATATCTAGTTTTCAAGTGCCACTCTGCAAAATTCTTGTTAAGCTAGTGCTCACTACCTTATTCAAGAGAACATCTATCAGCAATGGAACAAATGGAAATCATACAATACAAATCACTTCCAGAAATGAACAATCTAATTGTGAGGAAGCATCAGACCCAACTTAAGAACATGCTACAAAATAATTGTATTGTAACCTCTGAAAGTGACAAAGTCATGGTAAGACTGAGGGACAGCTCCAAACAGAAGGAGAATAAAGAAGCATGATAATAAATGTTCCACATGATCCAGATCTGGATCCTTTTCCTATAAAATTCATTAGTGGATCAACTGGATAAACTTGAGTTGGTCTAAAGATTAGGTGGCAGTGATGTATCAAGATTAATTTTCTGGTTTTGATGTTTTTACTGAGGCTCTATAGGACAATGTTCCTGTTTGTAGAAAATATATATTAAAATTGTGGAGGGTAATTGGAGGTCAGATCAACAATTACACTCAAAGAGTTCAGGAGGAAGTTATTTATGCTACACACTCCCAACTTTTCTGTAAGTTTGTTCTTCATTTCTTTTCTTTCTTTCTTTCTTTCTTTTTTTTTTTTTAAGAAACCAAGAGAGAAAGAGAGAATCAATTTTATTTACTTTTCCATCTGGCCTTTGCTTTTCTGACACCTACTTATATATGTGGTGCTGAGGTTTGAACCTATAGGGGTCCTCATCCATGACAGGCAAGTGCTCCAACCGCTGAGCCACCTCTCCAGCCCTGTTCTTAACTTCAAAATGAAAAAAATAAAATAAAAGCTGTGATAGAAATTTGGGGATATGGAAAAGGAAAGGTAGACAGAGTCCCAAGAGAAGTACCCATGAATCTTGAAATGCAAAACAAGCATTTCAGAGCAACCCAGCCCGCTTCTTAAGTGGAGCTCTTGTCCCAAGTCCTTGACCCATGACCTTGCCTGCAAAAAGTAATTTGAGAGCAATGAGCAAGCACAGGAAAAACTGGAACAAAATTGCTTAACTCCATCCCTCACCCTGCCTCTAGTCCAACCCCTAGCAACAGTCCCTCTATAAATACTAGCACCCCACACCAAAGGATTGCTGCTTTCTCCCTCTGGAGACATACATTCTCCCTTGAATGTGTATCTGCTTTTCTAAATAAACCTCTTTGTCTCTGACTCACACGTGCTGAAATTCTTTTCTGTCGCATAAGCCAAGAACTCCACTTATCCTGAGAGGAGTTACCCTCTAGAAATTACTCAGACCTCTGGTGACATTATCAGAGTAATTGGTGTTTCAAAACACTCGAAGTTTTGTTTTTTCTTTTTCCACATAAGGAACTGTTATCTCCAATTACACTATGTTTCCTCTTGCAAACTTTAAATAGTAACATGGGTGGGTTAAAACACTAAATTTTCAGAAGATGCAAGGGCTTTAAATTAGGTTGCACATTCCTGCTCTACTGAAAACTCCTAAAGAAAGTTGCTACAGTTAACCTTGTGCTATATGAGGTTAATTCTTCACAACTGGCTGAAAATAAGCCAGAGTCAAATAACAAGAGAAGATTGATGGAAAATTTTTACATCTTAAATGACTATTTTTCTCCTTAAGAAAGAAAATTCCACTAACTGACTTCAGGGAAAAATCACCAAAACTAAACATTTTTTTTCAAAGCAATTATATGATTTTATTTCCTAGGAAAACCGATGACAAGGAATACATATTTATTACAGAAAGATTTTCATTAAAATGTACACATTGACTTCATAAAATCCTTTGTGAGCTCCGCGAACAGCGTTTAGCCATTTAAAAGGAAATGTGCAACAGATATTTGTGTGTGTGGCAGATTTTTAATGTCCAACTGCCATGTGTTCCATACACAAGATTTTTTTTTTCAAATTTCTAAACACCAGAGAGAATATCTGAAGCAATTCATTAAAATCTTGGCAGCTGGGCCTCCGACTCCAGCTTTCCCTGAAAGCTGCCTTCACTGAAGCTGAACTCTCCCAGCAGTTTCCTCCACAGAAGACCTTTTGTCCTAGCTCTCTCTGGAGGGGCAATTCCTGGAGTCTGCTAAGTGAGGGTCTCCAATAAATAAAAACAAAGTAAGTAAAATTACCATCTCCAAAGCAGTGGATAATATGCTCTTGTGAATGTCTCTAGGAAAACTAATTTGATTGCAATTACATATTCTGTATTACTATGTAATGCTACAATCCAGGGGAATCTGGTACCCCTTGGAAGCATCAGTTGTGGGGGAGAGGGAAATAACAGACTGTCCTTCATCGGTTGAGTCACAAGAGCCTGTTTTCTTGAAAAGATATTACATTGCAAATATGTTGTAGCTGATCTTAATTGGAAGATGTGTTTCCTAGCAAAGAACATTATATTTTTTGCACTTTTCACCTGGTTTGTGGCTCTGATTCCTCCCCCACACACACACACACACCCCACTCTGGCCCCCAGCTGCTATCTCCCCCTCCGCTTGGCTTTGCTAATTAGGGCTGGGAAATGTTTCCTGGTTTCAGTGCTCCACAGTAGCCACTTCCCTCCCTCCAGTTCCCTTTCAGTGGCTATCTCTTTGGCGTCTTTGTTCTCTACACAGAATAGTCCCTGCAAGTGTTGATCAAAGTTCTATGAACACACACTGACTCATTCCTACTTGAAGATCTTCTTCGTTAAGTAGCTTCTGTTTAAATTCCAATTGTGGCATATTTTTTATGTATCTTCCCATGAATCACAATATACCAAAGAAGCATGATTTGACCCGAGGTATTAAAAAAAGAAAAAACCCTATCATAAAACTCCTTTTGAATAAGATTTTATGGTGCCAAAAAAGTGAACCATTGAACCTTTTTCTTTACTTGCATTTTAATAATACAGACCACTCAGAGAAAGAAAACCTAGCCCAGCTTGTTCAAAAGAGATTTACCAAAATGGCTCTGTATCAGTTCTTTGTAAATCCCTGCTGTTTTCTGAAAATTTAATTTGTGGAAGTTAAGATTTGCAGGTAATCATTTAAAAAATTTGTAGTGTTGCATGAATATTCCGTCTTTCATTAGTTTATTATTTTTTTAAAATATCTTTAAAGACTATTCATTCTCAAAAATCTATACCTTAGCCAGGTGTGCTGGTTCATGACTGTAATGCCCGCAACTCAGAAGGTTAAGACAGGAGAATCACAAGTTCAAGATCAGCCTCAGCAACTTAGTGACAGCCCTAAGCAACTTAGGGAGACCCTGTCCCAAAAGAAAAGGGCTGGGGATGTGACTCAGTGGTAAATTGCCACTGAGTTAACTGCTCCCTGCCACCAAAAAAAAAAAAAAAAAAAAAAAACTACACCGTTCCAAACTTTGAGTCTATTTCCTCTATCACAGAATTTTTCTGTTAAAAAAAAAATCAAATTTTCTACCATTTAGTCAATACCTGTCACTGGGTCCACTAGAAGAGAGTCTACAGAGACAAATCAGAGCCAGCAAAAAGAGCTAGCCCTCTCTGCTGTGTAGAATCAAAGCACCATCAGCATGCTTAGAATGAATGGCAACCTGAAGTCTGTAATGTGTCACCTTTCCGTTCAGGGCCTTTGGATTTTCAAATGTCCATCTAATCTGTGTCCACCCCTGGGAGCAGCTAGTACGGTTCCCTGTCCAGCTTGCTCTCTGATAGCATCAAAACCTTGTCGCTTAAGAAAAAGCCTGACACCGACACTATGTTGGCCAGATGCTCAGCGGAGTCCCAGGCGGGTAAAGAATTTCAGGTATTGGAAAAAGGCCAGCAACAGCGTGATGTGCTTGGTGCTGGACTAAGGGCTGAGGCCTGCATCCTTGTTGAGGTCCTGGCATCAACAGGCTCTGTGATGTTGGGCAATTCACTTGACCTTTTCAGACTTGGTTTCCTTATTTGTGAAATAAATGAGGTTGAATTATGATCCCCAAAGTCCCTTTTACTTATAAACAATTCTATGATTCTAAACCATGGCTGTAAAACAATAATACCACCCACCCCCAAATCCATTTTCCAATCCTGTCTCCAAGTTCATATGTGGAGACAGGCTTGGGATAGAACTGCAACTCTAGTAACCAAGGAAACACTGAAATTTTACCAGAGAAATCTATCCTGAGTAAAAAAATAAAACAAATTCCCCAAAATAAATCGGAAAATTAGAATCGAGCATTAAGGAATATTAGGGAGAATTTTCAAAAACTCCCTTCTACTTCCCAACTCTCCCTCAAAAACCAAAATTGTACATTTTTCCACAGACCACTGAAAAAATGCCTAATAATTCTTTGGGGTGGTTCAATTCTTTTATTCAACCTAAAATTCACATAGTGTTATTAAGTTTTGCTTTAAATACCTCAGTAAAGGTTTTTTCCCAGCATTAGAAAAATCCTTAACTCCTTGTATATTGATTGCATGCAACCCAAGTATGTCCCAAGCCTTCTGTCCTGTTTTTCATTCATAAACCTTTCATGTAAGCAGCTCAATAGTCTCACAAATAAATTGATACTGAAATAAAGGCCAAATGTCTCTGGTGGCTGAGTCTCTTCAGCTTTCTTTTTCTTCTTCACATATATTTACATATTAATTTTAAGCCATAGGTAAAAATTAAAGCCTGCCCTCTCTGATTCTCTTTGATGTTGCAAAGAGATGTTGAAAGCTCCCTAGAGAAGGTTTTCTGTGAGGGATGTTGATTCCAAGTATGATTAGCCCCCAAATCTAACTGCTAACACAGTGGAGGAGGACCGGCCTGCTCTGTTGGTCACAAGGTCATAAAACTCAGGAAACCAGTTGCACTGCCAGGATTCTCCACTGAGGGTTGGAGAGATGGGGGTTCCTTTTGGGAGCCAGGTCGCCAACAGCTGAAATTGGAACATACATCACAGTCACATCCTGTTGAAGTGAAAGACAAATTCTATTTCCAGGAATTGCTGTTTGTCTGAGGAGAGAGAGCCTGGAGTGGGGCAGGATACCAGACATTATGAATAGGTAAGGTGCAACTCACCCCTTGGGATCAGAATTACACAGGTTGAAGGGTGCCCTGGTGCACCCTTTCTTTGGGCCATTTCTAGTGCATTTTTTACCTTTTTTTCCCTCTTATAGTATTTAATTGCTGGATTCGGGGAGGTCAAGAGGAAAAGAGGAAAGATTAGTGGGAGAGGTATTAAATAGGACAGATGGTAGTAGTAGGTATCAAATTCTTTTCAGGCCCTCTTGTCCCTTTTTTCTCCATCTTGGGCCCCTCTCCAAGCTCTGGAACTGGGTGTTATGAAAGCCATAGAAAGAAGCTTCGTTTTTGTGCCACATAGTATTAACTACAAGTAGGAATATCTCCCACTTGGGTGTTTTATCTGAAATGAGATCTGAATTCCAGAGAAGAATCATTCCTCTCTCAAAACACAAGTCCTGAGCTGGACCAGAAAGTGGGCCCTCTCTAATGAGTTCATAGGGTAAGCTTTCTGTTCTTTGTGATCAGCCACTACCTGGCTACTATCCATAGGATGCCACGCCCTGTCCTTCACCTTCTACTACCCTGTAACATTCCAGTTCTAAGAGGTGCCTTTAGAGCTATGGAGAGCTTACTGAAACACCCAGTGCCAGACTCCACTCCCAGAGTTTCTTTTCTTTTCCAAAGAAAGAGGAGAGAGAAAGAGAGAAGCAATCTTTATTTAGCTTTTCATGTGATTTTCATTCCTCAGACACCTTGTTGTGTATGTGGTGCTGGGGTTCGAACTCACCTCCTCACCGTAACTGCTGAGCCACCGCTCCAGCCCCTACTCCCAGAGTTGCTGATTTGCCTTTCTAATAAGTTCCCAAGTGGTGCCCATGTTACTGGTTTGGGGATCCACCCTGGGGAACCACCACTCCAGCACATGGTGGGAACTTAACAAATGCTTGTTGTTCATCATCATAGTGAGAGGTCCGGGATGCATGCTGTGTGTGGAACAGAAGAAAATGAGAATCATTCTGCATTTCTGGAGAGAGAGAGCGAGATATGCTATCCTTCTCCTCATTCTGCTTCCCTACCCTATTGATTCTGTTTAAGAAATTTTCAGGAAACAGGTACTGCTTTTCTCCTTGGAAGAAAGTGAACATTTAACAGTAGGTAACAGTAGGTATTTGAAAAAAAACGATGTATATTCTATATGTCTCTAATAACTGATGATTAACATTATAGGAATGTGAAAACTGACTTCTGATTTTCTTTCAAATCAATAAGAAAACTCATCAATTAAAAAGATTCAAGTGGGGCTGGGGCAGTGACTCGGCAGTTACAGCGCTTGCCTGGCATGCGCAAGTACAAGGGTTCAAAATCCAGCACCCATGTATAAAACTAAGTGTTGGAGCAATGAAAGATGTGAAAAATTCAATAAAAATTGATTTTGTGTGTCTTTCTCTCTCTCACTGTCCTTCTCCTAAAAAAAAAAAAAAATCCAAGTGATGCTTGCCAAGATTTACACAGAAACTTTTTTTTTTTAGCAGAAATAAACATTTCTGACCTGAAGAAATCTTTTCTGACTCAAGTGATCAATACTTTTGATCATGAGCCAGAAAAATATTAGAGTCTGCATAGTAGAGTTTAGGACTGCTGCTTAGTACGCATTACTTCTTTAGCTCATCTCCTTTAGCATCAATCAAGCCTGAACACAAAAGAGTCACAAGGAAAAGGATTATAAAACCTACATTTGTGGCTCAGTTTTCATCCTCTAAACTCCCTCCTCTTAGACATATGCACTTTGGGAACAAATCACAGAGCATGAAAAGCTAACTTTTATTTAATGAAATTGAATATAGTAATGCATATTCATCAACAGATTGACAACTGGAATCGCCTAAGATTTGCAAGGACCACTGCAATGAAAATGTGGTTTCCTGTAATCATACTTCTCCATGCTCAAACAGCTTTGTAAACTTTTTAAATGAATTTCTGTAATGTTCCTCTGAGGTAAACAAGGAACAGGTATAATAATATCCTTTTCACAGATAGATAGGCAGATACAAAGGAATGGACTGAGTCAACCAACAAGCAAATCAAACAAAGGGTCCCAATAATTCTAATATGATCTGCCTCTCCTATCAGTGCTGTTTTCCTTTGATTCATGAAAGCTGGTTTGTGGAAACCTCTAAAGGCATTGTCTTTTTCATTCTTTTTTTGTTTTTTGGGTTTTTTTTTTTCAGAGAGAGGGATAGTGAGAGAGAGAGAGAGAGAGAGAGAGAATCAATTGTATTTCGTTTTTCATGTGGCCTTCATTGCTCCAACACTTCGTTGTGTAGGTGGTGCTGGGGTTCAAACCCATGGACTCCAGCATGCAAGGCAAGCTCAGTAACCGCTGAGCCACCGCTCCAGCCCCACCTTTTTCATTCTTTAGTAATGTAAGAAACATAACTCCTAGAAAAAGCAGAAAGGATGAGACTGGTAAATATGGGCAGCAACAGTGCAAGTCTACGGAAACCAAATTAACTTTTTCTGGATAACATAATCAAGGCCCGTCAGTGCTGAATTCCATCACCAACAAATCAGCCAGCACCATATTGTATGACATAAAAAGCAGGCAGAGAAGGGACAATACTAAACTAATAGGCATTATTCCATGGTTGCAAACCTCTAAAAGTACTCAACATTTGGAAAGTACCAAGAAACTGGGAATTTTTCTGAATGACAATAGTTTTCAGTGCAAAGGGATTAGAAAATATGCCATCTCTAGCCTGAAGCCAAATCACTGACGCTAAAGCGGAGCCACAGATAAAAGCAGCCCCCAAACCTGCACTATTAATCCTCTTTCCTATTGTGCCATGTTTAGTTAAGTGATTCATACAACAAAAACTGGGTTCTTTAGGAATTATTAATTTTAATAATCTCACCTTTTAAGTCAGGAACATTTTGACAGAATCTTAAACCTGAAAATCTCCGGAATGCTAACTTCCTCACATCCTCAGAGTCTGAGGTTGTCTGGCAGCAGAAGCCCATGCCTGGCTCCTGTCCTTATGCCTTCCCTTGATACACTGCTCCCTCCCTGAAGCTGCCCTTCCTAATGTCTCCAACCCTTATAACATTGTAAGGTTGAGAAGGAATCATGCTGCCTACACGACTACCCATGAAGACCGCATAAAAACAAAAATGAGCATTTAGAGGAGGGTTCCTGTTCTGCTCAAATAAAACCAACAACTTCGACACATTTGAAGTTATACTTGTTTTGTCACATGGTAATAAGAACATAAGGAGGCCCTAAAACGATTATAATTGTAATACTTTACAAACCCTTCGGTTCTTTTAGCATTTTTGTTGTTGATACTTTAGTTAAATATCTTTTGACACCATCAATATTATTGGTCTATCAATCAATATTATCAGTTTTTCATAATCCCATGAATTTTTTTAATCCCATGAATTTTTGATTATCAGCATTCACACAGAAATATATTAGCAGGTTCTCCACCTCTGAATTCAACCAACCACAGATCAAAAATATTTTTAAATTGTATATATACTAAACATGTAGACTTTTTTCTTGTCATTATTTCCTAAACAATACAGTGAAACAACTATATACATTGTCTTTACATTGTATTATGTAACATAAGTAATCCAGAGATGCCTATAATCCCAGCTTCTCTAAAGATGAGGCAGGAAGATGGCCAGTTCAAGGGTGGCCTGCTTAACTTAGCAAGATTCTTAGCAAGACTCTACTTAAGAACTTAGATCAGTGGTGGAGTGTTTGCCTAATATATGTGAGACCCTGGATTCAACCCACAGTATTAAAATTAAGAAGAAAGGATATTCATACCTCAAATAATTTTATAAATGAGGTAGAATACAAATTAATGGCTTTACATGAACAAGTATTAAATTGCATTTCAAGTTCAGACATGGTGTGCAACTGCAATCCAGTTACTCTGGAGGCTGGTACAGGAGAATCTTGAGTGTGAGGTCAGATTGAACAACCATAGTAAGACCCTCTCTAGATAAACAAATAAATAAATAAACTGCATTTTAGCATATTTTATAAATTCCTTTTTATTTTTTTACAAAATAAGATGACTATCCAAAATGAGAACCATCCTGGACATATGACCCCCTTTCTGGCCAGGAGTTCTGGAATGGCAAAGTTCATTGTACAGAACTCCACAGGCGAAGTGGTGCTAAGAGAAGACGCAGTGAATCCTGAGCAGGGGAGGGTGGTGGCAGGGAGATGACTGGAGAAAAGCAGGCAAGAACAGTGGCATGAAGGAGAGTGAAGCATTTGAAAGGCAAAGGGATAAAAAGTATTGAAATTACAGGCTGGGGATTTTGCTCAGTGTTTACAGTTTGTGCCTAGAATGCACAAGGCCCTGGGTTCGAGCCCCGTATCACCACACACACAAAAAAGACACTGTTGTTGTAATTAAGGAAGGAGGCAGTACTTGTGTTGGTGGCAGCATGCAAATGTCACTGGGTATTCAAAACCTTCCACAAAATGCCCCCTTAGCAGCTGCAGTTGTGACTACTACTTTTTACCCAGTGTACCTTTTGGATTCTGTGCAAGGTCAAAGAGGACAAACATTGTGTCTTCCATTTCTTAAGTTCCTCCCATAAAACATTTATCTTCAGAGCCACGTGAGCCAGAATTGGCTTTCAATAGCCAGATGGTACATACCCAAAGAAATAGACATTCCCTAGGAAGAAAGAAAGAAAATATAATTTATTTTGATTTTAGTCTATGTCAAGGCAAGTACTGTAGGAGGTACTCAGACGTATTGGTCTGATATATGGTAAATTTCTTCTTAAGGGTCTGTTATGGTCTGAATGTGAGGTGTCCCCCAAAGCTCCTGTTAATGCAGGAGCATTCGGAGGTAGAATGATTGGATGGTGAGAGCTGTAATCTAATCAGTTCATCCCAGCTTGAATGGACTGACTGGGACTGTGGTCAGGCGGAGTGTGGCTGGAAGAGGTGAGTCACCTGGACATGGCTAGAAGGGTGCATCTTCCCCTGCCCCTTTCTCCCTCCTCACCTGCTTCCTGTTGCCACGCCCTGAGCTGTTTTCCTCTGCCACACCCTTCTGCGGTGACATTCTTCCTGGCTTCAGGCCCAGAGCTATGCAGTCAGCTGACCATGGACTGAACCTCTGAAACTATGAGCCAAAAATAAAATTTTCCTCTTCTAAATTGTTTCTGTCAGGTTTTTTGTTTATAGTGACAAAAAAATTAAATTAGGTGCTAAGAATACAGAAAATGGATGTTCTGTGCCCTCATGGAACTTAAAATTTAGGGGAGAAAACTTTTAAAACAAACACAAATGTGAATTGGATAGTGGGTTTAAAATTTATGACCATAACCAATGTGTACTGGAATATGCCTTTAACTTTGCTGATGGAATTCAACTCAATTCTTGAGTCCCCTTTCTGCTCATGGGAAGAAAATTAACTGTCTTGCCATTTGAAAATAACTTAGTCTCTTTTGGTATAAAATTAATGAATAATTTCTCAAATTCAAGCCTCTTCCCCTTCTTTTTTTTTTTTTTTAAAGAGAGGGATAGTGAGTGAGTGAGAGAGACAGACAGACAGAATCAATTTTATTTAGTTTTTCATGTGACCATCATTGCTCAAACACTTCATTGCATACATGGTCCTGGGGTTTGAACCCGCATACTCGCACATGTCAGGCAGGCGCCATAACCGCTGAGCACCACTCCAGCCCCTCTTCTTCCTCTTCTGCTGTTTCCCTTTATCATGAGGATGACCCAATTTCCCTAGGAAATCTTCACCACCCTCCAGCACCAAGGGACTTCTGTGGTGTGACTTTCCACATGACCCTTGGTGAATCACAAACAAGCATCAGCTAAGGTGCAGCTTACCATGAGTGGTGTTTGATTTGATACTTATTGCTGTCACCATGGCCCCTGCCAGTGTGTCCAGCCTCAAGAGCCACACACTCAGTCACTCAGTCTCCCTTCTCCCCTTTTTTTTTTTTTTTTTTTGTTAAAGAGAGAAGGACAGTGAGAGAGAGACAGAGAGAATCAATTTTTATTGAGTTTTTCACATGGCTTTCTTTGCTCTGACACTTAGTTGTGTACTTGGGTGCTGGAGTTTGAACACGTGTACTTGCGCATGCCAGGCAAGCGCCGTAACCGCTGAGCCACCGCTCCAGCCCCAGTCTCCCTTTTTTTCTGTGAACATCTTGGCATTTTGCCACTATACTCAAAACTCTTGGGGCTCAGATGTCGCAGCAATTTCCCCCATACCATCCTGGAATGGGCAGGGTTCTATAATCCCCTTTTACCAGCACTGCCCCAGTTCCTACTGCCCAGATAGCTTATTGACTGGGTGCTATCCTACACCTGAGATGCTTCTGAATACACTTGGGTATCAAAAATATCTCCCTTGTTTTGCCCTGTAGGAACCAGGTACCAGCATCTACTAGCATCCTCCTCCGGATCTCTTCCTGTTTGGAAGACTGACCATAGTGTTTATACAACAAGCCTATGACATGAAGGAATAGCTCCAACTGCAGTTAAGGGTGACTGAGTAAAGAATGGCATACATATGGAATGACTGTGGCCCCGGAACAGTTCCCCCCAGGGAGAAGAGAAGAAGGAAGAATTGCATCTGACTTGGTGCTTTGTCACAAGAGGAAAAGTTCCCTTCTGGAAGTGATTATCACAAATTGTCAAATTTATTTTCTCCTATTCCCTCCTGGAAACTATGGCTTGTGTTATTATATAGAATTCAGTAATACACAAAATTACATTTATGCATTCTTGGCACCAAAATGCCAAAGTTCACTATAACTACAAATTTAATAACTGTTATGAAGGAAAAGTAGAGGATGTTCCGAAAAGATGTAACAAGAGGTCCAACTTAGGTTAGAGCAGGGAAGGACTGGGGCACTGCAAACTCTTTGGTCTATTCAGACTGACAAGCAAACCTTCTTTTGTACTAGGGATTGAACCCAGAGGTTCTTAACCACTGAGCCACATCCCCAGCCCTTTTTATTTTTTTATTTTGAGATGGATCTCACTAAGTTGTTTAGAGCCTTGCTAAACTGCTGAGACTGGCTTTGAACTTGCAATCCTTCTGCCTCAGCTTCCTGAGCCGCTAGGATTACAGGCATGAGAAAATGGTTCTTAATTAATCTTCAAAAAAATAAGGAAAAGAGGCTGGAGCCATGGCTCAGAAGTTGGAGTACTCTCCTGGCATGTTCAAGGACTCAGGTACAAATCTCAGCACTACATACACAACTAAGTATCAAGGAAACAAAGGCCAGATGAAAAAATAAATAAAATCCATTCCCTCTCTCCCCCGACCGCTGTCTCTCTTTCTTTAAAAAAAAAAAAGATAATGAAAACAATATTTAGCAAAAAGTAAAAAGTGGCAATAAGTTAATACAGGACAATCAGACTTCTGACTGGGGATCAGACTGAATGTACATGAAAGCATAATAATTAAATCATTCCTATGAATCTCCATAAGCACTAGAAAAAAAAGCTAAAGAACATTGGCTAAAACTATGACATATTAGTCCAGAACTAGAAGAAATCGTGATGATAACAACGTAACAATATTGATAATAATGGCAGTTAATGTTTATTTCACTCTTGCTAAAATATGACACCATTCTATGTAGTTTCCATGTATGTAATTTGTTTGCTTTTCTTAACAATCCTATAGGTGACTGTTATTATTTTCCTTGTGTTTAGGATGAGGTCCTTTGTCCAAGGTCATAGAGCCAGTCTACTTCTAGAGTGTTTTGTGAGGATCATGTAATATTTTGTGAAATAGTGTATTTGGAAATGCTTTGTAAAGGTGAGGTACCAAACAGATAATGATTACTATTATGATGATTAGCTGAAAGATTAATTGTCTTTAATATGTTTAACTATATAAGATGAAAAGGAATAATAAAATATTTTAAAACTTTGTAAGATTGCATTGTAAGGAATGGATTGTGCAAGTCATCACCGGCAGCTGAGACAGGCATGTCAAACACTGAGGGAGAACAGCAGTGGATGGATCAGAGAGCCCACCCTTAAATCCCTGCTAAGTGTTAACATCAAGGGCTGGAGCAGTGGCTTGGCGGTTACAGCGCTTGCCCTGCATGCGCAAGTACACGGGTTCAAACCCCAGCACCCAAGTACACAACTGAGTGTCAGAACAAAGAAAGCCATGTGAAAAACTCGATAAAAAATTGATTCTCTCTCTCTCTCACTGTCCTTCTCTCTTTAAAAAAAAATAATGTTAACATCAAAAAGAGAGTAACTGGGCTGGAGCAGTGGCTTTCCCGGCACCAAGTACACACACACACACACATATACATATATATACATACAATGGAATTCTACTCAGCAATTAGAAAAAACAATTTTGCAGCCTTTGAAGGTAAATAGATGCCAATGGAAGAAATCATGCTGAGCGAAGTTAGCCAAATCCAGAGAGTCAATGGTCAAATGTTTTTCCTCATTTGTGGAGGCTAGAGCAAAACCCAGGCCTGGGTGAAAGGTTGTCAAACTAATGTATTAGACCCAGCAAGGGCATAGCAACACATAATCTATGGGAACCATAGATATGTAGGGGTGAAGGGAGATAGGTGGGGGAGGAGGCAAAAGGGGGATAGAAAGAAAGAGAAAGAAAGGAAGAAGAAAGAAAGAAAGAAAGAAAGAAAGAAAGAAAGAAAGAAAGAAAAGAGTGAATCAATTTTATTATTTTTTTCATCTGGTTTTTGTTTTTCCAGCACTTAGTGTTGTATGTAGTGCCAGGGTTCAAACCCAGGTCCTTGTACATGCCAGTCAAGTGCTCTTCTGCTGAGCCACCTCTCCTGTCCCTTCTTTATTTATTTGTGTGTGTATCGAATAAGAACACTTAGACCTTGTTTGGATCTTGATTTAAATAAACCAATTGTTTTAAATATGGGAGGAAATTTGAATACTAACTGGATTATTTGGTGATTTTAAGGAATTATGATTGCCATTTATGAAATACAGTATTGTGGGCCGTTCTTCTAGGTCTTTTCAACGAGCCAGATATTTATATATGAGATAATGTAATGTTTGTGTTTAGCATCAAAGAAGTTTACTGTGGGAGGGAAATGGTATAGATGAAACAAAACTGGTCATGTGTCAGTCATTGAAACTAGGTGATACACGCATGGGATTTCATTATAATGTCCTTTCTATTTTTATATATTTGTTAATTTTTCTATAATAAAAAGACAGGAAAAGAAAGAGAAACAGATGCACCAGTTGTTTTATAGAGCCTGGTGCTTGTAATTTCAGCTACTAGGGAATATGAGGCAAGAGGATTCCAAGTTGGAAGCCACTCTGGGCAACTTAGAAAGACACTGTCTCAAAATCAGATATTTTTTTAAAGGTCTGGGGATGTTCTTCAGTTGTAGATTGTTTGACTAGTCTAGCATGAGGCCCTGGATTCGATCCTCAGCATAATTAATTAATGATAATAATAATTTTAGAGCAGAAAATATTATCATGAAATTGAAAATAATATAGCTCAATCTTGCTTTCCATATGAAAAATGCATTGCAAGGTGCTAGTTTTTTTAAAAAAGTCAGAACTTGGTTGTTTTTTCTCCTTAGAAATGAAAAACTTCAGAAAAGACTATATAAGTTATTGTTATTTAATAAAAACATTCACTGAAAATATGCTAAATGCTGGGTATCTTGCTGTGTATATTTCTGGAATTTTTGTTACAGTGTAAAATACAACTGGGAGTACCAGGGCAGCCCCCATAAAGCAATTAGAAATCAGAACAGGGTGACACTGTAACAAAGGTAGCCAGCTACTCCCCAGCTTTGAGCTTCTCTTTCTACAGTTGTTCAGAGAATCCAGATCCTCAGCTTGGGGGTTCATTTCTCAGCACAAGGTGGAGCCCTGTGCCTAGTTCTCACCAGCAAAAGGATTGCAACATACCACTTCTGGACCAACAAGGCTAATAAGCAGATGTGCCTTCTCTACTCTCCAACTTCTAGCTGAATGCCACAGCCCCAAGAAACACTAAAAGCTTTGTGTTGAAGGTGGCAGAGGCTCCCTCACCCTGAGTCTCTAAATGACTGCAGAAAGCACAGCTTCCTCCACCACACTATTGCCAGTGAACCAGAATATAACTTCTATGATGTTAAGCCAACGAGATTTGGGGTTTTATCTCTTATAAAGCCTAGAAAATGTATCAATTGCTAGTTGGGACACTGCAGTGTGTGTTCAAAAGTGAGAGATCACTGCAGCTAAAAAAAAATTACAAAATACTTTATGGAGGAGGCAGAACCTGAGCTGGATTTTGAACTAGAAGTTATGAGGGCTAAATGGAGAGATAGAGGCATACCAGAATAAGCAACCACAGCAGGAATTCACATGCAACTGATGGATCGCAAGACCATCCTGATAAGCAGGAACAGTTTGGGGGGAATGAGAAATAAGGATGAAGAGGCAGGGTAGAGTCATAGTATAGAGACCCTTAAGAATTTAGGACTTGATTCAACAAAACCAAACTTCTGGAGTAAATAGATGCCTGATAAAAATATATATTGGGAAAATTAGTGCCACAAAAGAGTGCAGGATGGACTTAAAGGACAAAGATTAGTCTAGGTGACTAGCTAAGAGGATGTTATAGCAATCCAGTTTTGATATAGGTATTATACATATATGTATATATTTATCTGTTCCTTTCCACTGAGTTTGCCTATACACACACACACACACACACACACACACACATATATATATATATATGCAAATGCAAGTATTGACTTCAAATGCAAATCCACAGGACTTGACAATAGAGGGAAGAAAAATACACACCAAATGTCTATACAATCAGAAGATAGATATCTTCTTCTAACTCCCAAAATTGTGAGATCTGTTATTTGAGGCATGTTATTTAATCATTCCAATCCATGATTTTTCCGTAAAATAAGGGGATAGAACAAAATTGAACCCAAAGTTATTTTGATCTATAAAATCCTGTGGTTATAAAGTCATGAAGGAAAAAGTAAAACAATGTAAGTGATATATTCAGTAGGAAGAGGCAAAGTAAGGAGAGCATTCCAATGTACAGTATGGCTGAAACATGGTTTATTTAAACCAGTCTCTACAAGTGGATACTTGAGTTGTTACCAAGCTTCTGAATCACAATGTAGCAATGAATGATGTGAAAGTACTTTAACTCTCCTAGATTTTCAATTTGGTTGTGAGACCCTAACCAGAATGATAATTTACAATGGTTACAGTAGTTGCAGCATTAATTCTGTCTTGGAGATGAAGATAACTCTAAAGTTTATTTCCTGATTTCATAATATAAAAAAGATGTAAAAATACTTTGGAAGAAAATGATGATTTCACTAATTTATAGTATTCACATCAACTTTGTTATTACCATCAATCACAGTTACTTTTTCCTAGATAACCGTGTAGAAAGTAGAATTAAAATATTTATTGGATTTTTATTTCCTATTTTACAATTACACTTAGCTTTGCTTCATTTTTATTACTTTACAAACTCCTAGATGAAACTAATATTTTTCCATAAACTAGAAAAGTACTATTTTCCATCCTGAGAATAACCACTGATAAGAACATTTGACAGCATAGTCCTTGAATCTCAGCGATTTTACGACACTCCACTACTTCCTTAAGGTATCAAAGAAAGATCTGCCCAGCAGATATTTATCTCACAAACTTCTAAGGATCTTTGGATGAGTTATTTTAACATTTCTTGGCACAAGTTTACTTATGCTAAGGCATGAAGGTCAATTTGGATTAAATCAAAGACAAAATGGTTTCACAAATATACATTTAACAAATGATTGATACCTGGGGTATATAAAGAGCTCCTATAACTCAACAAAAATCTAAGCCACTCAATAAAAAGTAGACAAAGATTTTGAATGGATATTTTATAAAATATGCCTATGAATGGCCAAGAAGAATATGAAAAGTACTGAAACTCGTTAGTCACCGAGAAATGCCAATGAATACCACAATAAGGTATCATTATGCATCCACCAAAACACTGAAAATTCAAAAGATTGACAGCACCAGATGTAGGCAAAAATTGGAGTAACCAGGACTCTCACACATCGCTGGCTGAACTGTATAATAGCATAATCATTGTGGAAAACAGACCTGTAGTCTCACAATATTAAGCAAACACATATCCTGTGTGCCAGAAGTTCCACTCTAAATATTATTTACCCATATGTCCACAAAAAAAATTTGCACTAAAATGGTCATAGAAGCTTTATTGATCACAGTCACAAACCATTCAGTTGTTCATCAACAGAAGAATGGAGAGACGGATTATGGCATAGTCATATGACAGCATACCACTCAACAGTAAAAAGAAACTACTAGTGCATACAGCAATGTGGATGAATCTGAAAAACCATAAAGCTCAATGATAAAAGACTTACGCATAAAGGCACATTATGATTCCATTAGTGGAAACTTCTAGAAAAAGTAAAACTGGATCTATGGTAGAAAAAAAATTTGAACATTGGTTTCCTAAGGTGATGGGGGAGGAATGATTGAAAAGGGGCATGAGGGGGCTGGAGCAGTGGTTCAGCGGTTTCCCCGCTTGCCTGGCAAGCACGAGGACCTGGGTTCATACCCCAGCACCACGTACACAACTGAGTGTTGGAGCAACTAAGGCCATGTGAAAAACTAAATAAAGTTCTTTCTTTAAAAAAAAAAAAAAAAGAAAAGGGGCATGAGGAAAATTTGTGGGGTGATAATAATGATCTATGTCATGAGAGGGCTTTAGCTTAATACAGGTGTAGACATTTGTCAAAACTCAATGAATAGTAAGTTTAATATTTTTATTTAATATTTTATAGATCATTATATGTACATATTACATAAGGAAAGAAAGAGAACTGTGGGGGCTGTGGAGGTGGCTCAGCGGTTGGAGCACTTGCATGGCATGCATGAGGACCTGGGTTCAAACCCCAGCATCACATACAGAACCAAGTGTCAGAGAAACAAAGGCCAGATGAAAAAATAAATAAAATTGATTCTCTATTCCCCTTACCCCCCTCTCTCCCACTCTCTCCTTAAAAAAATAAGAGAGAGAGAGAGAGAGAACTGTGAACCAATACAAAAATCTTATGATGTGCATACTGAAGCTTTTACCATTAAGTATACTAATATCAACAACTACTGCATCAAAAATCTAACTTGGATTGATGGATTCATGAAAGAATAGATAAAGGCATAGTTGAGTAATAAACATGGTAAAATGCTTATTGTAGAATATGTATTAGTGGGTGTACATGTGTTCACTGTATAATTATTTCAACCTTTTCATGTTTGGAATTTGTCAAAATAGCGTATTGGTTGGTGAAAGGAAAAAAATGAGACTTCTTCATTTCTTACCATGATGCTTGATCAGAAGATAATAACAAAAATAATTTCAAAGAGCTAGCAGAAAGGGTTTTGAAAGTTTTCAATACAAAGAAATGATCAATGTTTAATCTGATTAAAATGTTACTCAAAGGATACATATATCAAAATATTACATGGTACCCCATTAATATGTATATTTTTATGGTTTCATATATCAGTTTTAATATTAATTTAATAAGGAAAAATGAACATACTTCTCATTATTTAAAAAAAGATTAAAAAAACACACCCAAAGAAAAAAAGTGAATTTCTAAAAAAAATAAGATAATTGTCAATTTACAAAATAAAAGTGAAAGTAATAGGAAAAGAGGGTTCTGGCCATGACTTTAGCTAACACTTATTAGGCTCCTGCCTTCCTAAAGTGTGCCTGGATTTTTATGAAAGATATTAAATTTAATAAAGGTGTTCAAAATATGAACACACATGTCAGGTATCCATCATTCAGGGGATTTGTCAAAAGAAAATGAGAAAACTACTAAGGGGAACAAAGGAAATGATGCTGAACTAAAGAGAAAAAGAATGAATAGAACAAAATGCACATTTTCGTTGTCACCAATTTCATGAGGAAGCAAAATAGCCAATTTCAATCTTTATAGAATGAAGTGGTGGTGTCGTTACATTTTCATGTTCCCACTTAAATGTGTCAGTGAGATTCTATATGCTGTTTGAATACTTCCAATCAAAATGGTTGCAAAGTACAAATAGGCACACCGATCTTGTTTTCAGTATCTGCCAAAACAGTAAGCAAGGTAAATGTGACTGGAGGCTACATTTCAAAACAAAAGTAAAGAGGCAGAAAATATTCAATTGCTAGGGTTGAGGTTGGTAGGGAAAAGGCATATCTACTACAGTGTTAATGCCTTGCAGACTGAGGAAAAAGATGGCTTCATTAGTAGGATACATACCTGTTCGTAATGAAGTATTTGTCACCTACATTTCTCATTATAGATTTTCTTTGAGCCTTAAGCCCTTAACTGTGCTGTCCCATCAGATATCACCGAACGATCTATTTGCACTAGATAATCCCAGTCTGAAATGGTAAGTCTTTACCTCATCTGTTAGAAGATAATTTAAATTAACTTTATTGATCGCAGAACTAGACCTGCACTAACACACCTTTTATGATCTCTGATCTAGCAGAGCATGAGAAGTGTCAGAAGCATGACATAAGTGCGGACTGATGCCAACAAGGAGTTCTATTGTAAGCCACCAGCACAGTATTAGTTGAGTTTCTACTTTAATTCTTTTAATTCTACAAAGAAGAAGATTATTTGCACTACTAAACTGTCTTATAAATATACAAGTCTGTAAATATAAAGAATCTTAAATCAATGGATGTAATCAACTTAGCACTTCTCCGAGTTGGTAATTCAATATCCTGTCACTATAACCTTGACTGTTGTCCTCACAATCTATTTTTTTTTTAAGAGAGAGAGAAAGAGAGCATAAATTTTATTTAGTTTTTCATCTGGTTTCTGTTACTCTGACATTTCATTGACACTTTGTTGTGTACGTGATGCTGGGGTTCAAACCCACATCCTCGAGCATGCCAGGCAAGCACTGTAACAGTTGACTCACCGCTTCAGCCCCCTATCCCGCAGTCTTGACTGCAGTCCTGACAATTGCTGTTACAACCTTTCAAAAGACACTGCTAGAATTTCACCTACTTAACCTTATTTGAGTGTAAGCACCTTTAAAAAGCCATCTCATTTGTTTCTGTGTTCTTAAAAATCAAGAGTCAGGTGCAGTAGTGCACACCTGTAATCCCCCGAGACTCAGGAGGCTGAGACAGAAGGATCACCAAGTTCCATGCTAGCTTTGGCAGTTGAGCATGACACTCAGCAATACAGGGAGACCCTGTCTCACAATCTAAAAAATAAAAAGGCTGGGGATGTGGCTTAGTGGTAGAATGCCCCTGGGTTCAATCTTCAGTATCACAAAACAAACAAAACAAAACAATTTAGGATATATTTGCCACACAAATTTCTGCAAAATCCTTAATCTACAAAAACCTCAGACATGACATCCTGAAAAACTGACTTTACTTGCTATCTAAAGTGATTAATATACTATGTATGCTACAGTTTCGCTACACTGGGCTGGTCCTGTACAGTGACCAGAGTGGGAGATAGTGTGGGGAGCAGGGAAAACTGGGCCGGCTTGTGGGAGGCACAGAAGGCCTGTGGCATGTGCATGCAGGCTCCCTGAAGGCACTTCCACCAGATGTGAAGTAGAGATCTGGAAAACCAGTCTTCAAACACCTGGGAGAAGAGCAATGTCTTCCCCCCTACTCTCCTCTTTTTTTTTTTTTTTTTAAGAAAGAGAGGGATAGTGAATGAGAGAGAGAGAGAGAGAGAAAGAGAGAGAGAGGGAATCAATTTTATTTAGTTTTTCATGTGGTTGTCATGGCTCGGACACTTCACTGTGTATGTGGTGCTAGGGCTCAAACCTGCATACTCATGCATGCCAGGCAAGCATCTTAACTGCTGAGCCACCACTCCAGCCCCTTATTCTCCTCTTAAGAGTATTCGTTTGAAAGAATTACTGAGCCATTTGGTGTTAGAGACAGAGGGAATAAGAGGGAGGATGGTATTTCCAAGTGCAGAATGAAAACATCTTCTTCTGTTATTAATGGTGTTGGTCTGGCTTTACCTAGCCAGTAAGGATATAGAGAGTGGCACAAAGAATGACTTTTTAAAAGAGGGTAGAGCTGGAAGCAGTGGTGCCCTCATGTAATCCCAGTGGCTTGGGAGGCTGAGGCAGGAGGACTACAAATTCAAAGCCAGTCTCAGCAACTTAGTGAGCCCTAAGCAACTTAGCAAGACCCTATCTCAAAATAAAAAATATAAAAAGGGTTGTGGATGTGGCTCAGTGGTTAAGTGCTACTGGGATCAAACCCTAGTACCAAAAATTGATAAATAAATGGGGGTAGGGACAGGATAAGGGCAGGAGGTAAGAGGCTCCAGGCCACAGAGGAGGTTCAGGACCTGCAGGCTTAAATTAGGAAGATTAGGGAGAGCTCTGTTTTATATGTACTTGCAAAAATTATTGTGCATAGTGGAGTCATTCCTACCCACCACACTAAAATGGAGTTTTAGGAATCATAGAAAAACAAAACAAAACAAAACGCTCAGGCCAGGGAGCCTGTGTCCTAAAGATCTATCTCCTAAGATCAGTCCAAAGATTCAACTGGCCATAACTTCAAGACTAATTTTACTTAGCAGCTATTCACAGAACAGCCAGCTTGAAGAACTGAAGACTAGTTTTACCCGGTACTGCAACCACTCACCAACCATTTAGCCAACTCTTACATAATAGCACAAGTGCCAATGAGCTGTTTTTAAAAATGCCTCATGTAATTTTTCTCTTTCCCAATAAAATACTAACTTTTCATTTATCCCTTGGATAGGTCAGATGCCTGCCTCATGTAATTTTTCTCTTTCCCAATAAAATACTAACTTTTCATTTATCCCTTGGATAGGTCAGATGCCACCCTGAACTGTATGTATGTTCCTGGGATTACTATCCTACTCTTTGTCTATTCCCAAATAAAAGTTCGCCCCCAACATCACCCTTATTGGAGATCGATTTTTTATAGTTTTATTTGTACCTCACCATCACTTCATGAAATAGTTACCATTATTACCCTTTTTGGACAGATAAGGAAATTGAATATCAGAAATATTAAGTAATTTGCATCAGTCCACCAGGTGGTCAGTAGCAGAACCAGAAATCAAACACAGGACTCCAAACCCAGCATTTAACCCTCACCCTACAGAAAGAAAACTGAGCCAGAGTGATCAGGGAAACTTCCCAGAGGAACTGGGATTTAAGATGGGCTATAAGGTTGTAAGGATTGGATAGACATGGAGAAAGGGAACAAATTTCTGGGGAAGGCAGAGCAGAAACAAAAAAGATAGAAATAGGAACGTCTCTTGGTAAACAGGGAACAGGCCTGGCTGAGTTAATAAATGTATTCTAACATTAATAACACTGTTTAGCTTATTGCACATTTATAGCCGTCTCACCTTCCTTTTAATAAGAGAGAAGGTGTTACTTTGCAAATGCAGAAATTGAAGGTCCAAAAGGATAAGCGGTGTCTCCACCATAGGTCCCTCCAAGCACAGAGCCTTTATAAATACTGCTCCTTCTGCCTGGAAAGCACTTCCTTCCCTCTTCAGTTTCTTAACTTCTTCCTGTCCATCAGCTCCAAGTTCAACTTTGCCTTCCTAAGAGTGCCTGGGCTGACTTCCCCTGTCTGGCTCAAATCTTGCCCTGGTGTATGTACTTCTTGAGCCATGTGCCTCTCCTTTGTAGCAATTATCATTATTGTAACAGTTTATTAGTTATGAATTCATGCAATAAATAAATCAGCTGAATGGAGGACTGCCTAGGATTGTTGCTCTCATATTTCCTACGTGAATACAGTATTTACAAAAGGTACAATTGAAAGATCTAAGGCTATTTTACCTGAAAAATAAAATTTAGGGGTAGGAATATGAGAGCTTTCTTCAAATGCTTGAAGAACTGTCATTTTGAAGAAGGATCAGACATTCTACACAGCTCCAAAAAGCAGAACAGACAAATGGGGTGAAAGTTCAGGGAGGCAGATTTCACTACAGTGTAAGGAAGTGTAATATCTAACAATAAGACCTGTCCAAATATGAAGTGGGCTGTCTAAAGAGGTGAACAAACAACAGCTAGAGGAACACCTGTCAGGGTGTGGAGGAAATTCCTGTTCTGGTCAGGAAACTTAGCCACTTGGGCCTTTCCAAGTCTAATGTGCGTCTTTATGTCTGAGAGGGACTTGAAAGCAAAATTGAGTTTTATTTGAACTGACCTCAAGAAGAGAGCACTGCAATGAATAATTGTTCTTCTAATGCCCACTAACATTGAGCTCTTTAAGAAGCACATCTGCATTTGTGGGTGGCCACTTTCTGTGCCTGTTGATGAAGTCTTGAGAGCCAGCATTCCAGTGGTAGTTAGGGCTGTGCAGCTGCCACTGTGACTAAACAGGGAACACTCCAGCACACAAGGGAAAAATCCCAGGGCCATTCCCCCTCCTCCAGGCAGAATCTCTCCCCCTCCCCACCCACTCCCACCTCCCATCCATATCCACACAAACACATTTCTACACTGGGAGCCACCACTCTGTCCTGAGGTCTCAGTGTGTCCTCAGAGGACACCTTCTAAACTTCTAATCCAAGTTGTCCCTTTTCCCTGATACTTAAGGCTACCACTTACTCTGAGTGCAACTTCGTAGCAGTGTTGCTGTCTCAAGTAAATATTCAGATCATGAAAAAGACATTAAGAGAGAAGAAATAAAAATCATCTTAATACATTATTTCCTATATTCACAAAAGCAAAGACCCTAAAAATTATGTGGAGGCTGAAAACTTGGAATCCTGGTTTGGAAACCGAAGTCTAACAACATGGGTATTTGCATGGAGGCAAGTGTGCATAGATCTTAACTGTTAACTTTCAGCAAAGGCAGGCCTGGATCAACAATGACAGGTTTTCCAAGTAACATATTGTGAGTGACAACTGATTTGCAAATTAAGGAATACAAATCACTTTGAACAATCAAATCTAATATAAATATATCATTTATATTTCAAACCACAGTGTCCATTTTTCTATATGATATTTGGATGCTATTTAGCAATCCCATCATTAAATGTTGTTCACCCACTGTGTCCAGTACTATCCCAACCACTGAGTAAAGGGAGGTAAACAAGACGAATGTGATCTCTGATGTTTTGGGGTTTAAAATTTAATGTAGACAAAATAATAAGAACCAAATTAATATATGACTACAAATTTGACAATTTATATGAAGTGACACGGTCAGAGAGAATCCTAAAATCATGGTGGGCTTGTCTGAGGAAGAGACATTTAGCTGAAAAATTAGGAGAAAGTGAGAACTAATCTCACAAAGGGTCAGGGAATGGATATTCCTGACAATGGCCATCTCCCAAATCTCTGGAGTAGGGAAGAATTCAGTTTCTTCAAGAAACAGAAAGAAATTCAATGAGTAAGGGGCTGGAGGAGCCTGAGATGCTGCTGCAGAGCTTGAAGAACATGTTGAGGAAGTTGACATTTACTCTAAATGCAACGGGAAGCCCAAAAAGAGGGCAATGCCACTTACATTCCAAAAATGATCATTCAAAAGGTCAGACGCATAGCCAGGCACAATGGCTCAAGTCTGTAATCCCAGGGGCTCAGGAGGCTAAGGCAGGAGGATTGCAAGTCCAAAGCTAGCCTCAGCAATTTAGTAAGATCCTAGGCATCTTAGCAAAATCCTGTGTCAAAGTAAAATGTAAATCCCCAGTATCAAAAATCACTCAATCAATGAAATAAATACATACATACAAAAGGTCAGATTGTAAAGAATGGACTAGATACAGGCAATAATCATGTCCTTTCTCTATAAACTCCCCATTCACAAAAACGATGGTTCTAATTTACAACCTAATGTAGCATATTAACAGTCTTTCTTTTCAATAATTACATTTTGTTTACTAGGCAAATTTTTCCCCAAGGAAATATACTATCGGTAAATGATTGAAAATTGAAATGTTTGTATTATATTGTAGATAATATAAATTCTAATGCACATTGAGAAAGAAGACAAATTATTATTGCTGAGTAATTTGAGGAAGAAGTAAAAATCAGTGCCTTTTTAAGTAAAGTTGCATTCAGGACATTATCTCTAATCAGGGGAAACGACTTACTGCCCTGGGGATGCTGGGATAGAAACTGAGCCAGAATTGAAATTCTCCTTTCTTGACTATTTCCCATTGTTTTTGTTGCTCAATACTATTTCTTCCTGTGGTGCACGTAGGAGCAGCAGCCAGACTCCTGCCGAAAGTGGACACTGTTGAAAGGGTCCTGCCTGTCTGTGCATTCTGTATTTGGAGGTTCCACACCTGTGGATTCAACCAACCTCAGATCTAAATTATTTAGGGGAAAAAATTGCATCTGATTCAATGTATACAGGCTTTTTTAAAATTGTTATTCTCTAAACAATACAGTATAGCAACTAGTTAGTTACACAGCATTTACATAGTATTAGGTATTATAAGTAATTCAGAAATAATTTAAAGCACACAAGAGGATATAATACTATGAAACACTACATTTTTTTAAATAAAGGACTTGAACATTTGTATATTTTTGTGTCCTGGAGGGCAGGAGGTTGTCCTGACCATTCCTCTGCCGATACTGAGGTATGACTGCAGGTATACCTAGGTGGTATAACACTTTGAAAATAATGTGCTCTTTTCTTGCTGCTCTAAGAATGGGACCCTTGCAATAGTCATTTCATGATATTGATTTCAGGAAGGGAGACTGGAAATTAACACATCTTAAAAAAGAAATACAAAGACAAATGTAATGCTTAGCTTCTGGCATTCAAAAGTAGGCTCATGCAGGAATCCAGATTATTTTCCAAGTATCTTCCCTCCTGTCTCTGCAACCAAGGCTACAGGACTCATGTGCACAGTCTATTTCTTCATTTTATGCAGTGTTGATATGAGGGTTCATGTTGTATGTCAGTAGGATGTCAAGTAAAGGTCAAGTAAAAGGAATACTTGCAGGGCTGGAGCAGTGGCTCAGCGGTTACAGTGCTTACCCGGCATGCGCAAGCACATGAGTTCAAACCCCAGCACCCACATACACAACAATGTCTAGGAACAAAAAAAGTTACATGAAAAACTAAATGAAGATTGTTACTCTCTCTCTCTGTCACTGTCCCTCTCTCCTTTAAAAAAAAATGAGTACTTGCTCTTTTCTAGTGCTGAAGAATTATAGGGAGAAAAAAAGAAGGAGCAAGAGAAAAGGAAAGTTAATCAAACATACATTCTGATTTCAATGAATTACATTAAATCCATGGTTTTCCAACTGCCTCACATCCCCTAGAGTGCTTGCCAAAACACAGTTGCTGGGCCCCACCTCAGGAGTTTCTGATTCACTAAGTCTAGGACTTGCATTTCTGGCAAGTTCTCAGGCATTGCTAATACTAAACACATTTTGAGAAACACCTTGTTTAATAAATCAAAATAAAACCAAGGGCAAAGGAGTCTCTTGTCTTGATTTTCATGTTGCATCCAGGAAAGAGTTTATCTTTACATGTGACCCCTTCTCAAGCCTGAGGAGTTGCCATCTCCATTCACACCACATCAGTGGGGACCCATAAACCACATCCCTCCTCCCTTTACACCAAGGCTGCTGCTGCTGCTGCTGCTTCTTCCTCCTCTTCTTCTTCTTCCTCTTCTTCTTCTTCTGAGAGAGAGATTGAGAGAGAGAGAGAGAGGGACAGTGAGAGAGACAGAGAGAGAAAGAGAGAAACAATTTGATTTAGTTTTTCATATGACTTTGGTTGCTTTGAGACTTCGTTGTGTATATGGTGCTGGAGTCTGAACTCCTGTACTCCTGCATGCCGGGCAAGCACCCCAGGGCATCTTCTTAAGGAGAGAAACAGAATGGCTGGGGGCATCTCAGGGCATCTCAGAGACTGGCCATTTTCTTCCTAGAAAGACGTGGATCTGTTTAAATGATCAATATTTTTTTTAAATCCAATCTAAACTGCTCTGAAACTATTTTGAGCACCTGGGAAGGCTTCTTTGCCCTATACTCCACTTTCAATAACCATGTCAGGCTTCCTACAACCTTCTGCTTCCCCCTTTCCCTTTCTGGCAGACTAGAATGTGAACCCAGCTGATGTGATGGTAGGCTATCTTCAGCAGCATGGATGATGAAGGTAACACCTTCAGGAATGATAAAATCACAGCACCGAAGGGACCTTACTTCTGGACTTCATCAAACCGTCTTATACGCCTTGGACTGATTTGAGTTGTTGTATGTTGATATAACAGTCTAATCTGTATCCCAACCTAGACAAATGGAAAGAGGCACCAGTGGTGTGAGAATAACGAATAAACTCATGGCAGCACGTATGGCTGTAACAGCCTTTTCCTGTGTCATAGCCTTCCAGCCCAGAGTACACCTCTTTTAAATTGTCTTTTTATCAACCTTTTGCCTCTTGGGTAAACATTTATGAATTAACAGGTATGATTTGCTTAAGGTAATAATGTGAAAATTACATCAGGCTAAATTTTGAGGAAACATACCTAAGAATGACCAAATACATATGTGTGTACATATGTATGCAATGGAGGCATAAATGATTTATCTTTAATAAAAATCCTATGTAATAGATACATTCTCAAATCCTTACTCATTTAGTAGTCAAATATTTTAATCAAGATGGTCTTTTTGTAAACTCAATATACATTCATATTATGTTCAATGTTCTTAAAATGTCTAGATTTTCCAAAATAAAGAATTATTTATAATAAAAATAACCACCAAGGCATTGACACTAAGAATGCCAGATGCTCTAAAGTTCTGTCCTGAATGAACCCCAATTTTAAAATAATTTTAGTTGTTTGTAGAAGTCACAATTCTTTAAAATACAACCAGTAAGTATTCCAAATTCCATTCTGAATTATCACATCACTGATTTGGCTTGGCCAACATAAAGCAAAGTAAAAAGTAAATACACATTACAGTTTATTTATACCAGGACCAGTTAATATAATATGATTTTGTACCTTCCTCCAAAGCACCAATACAGGCAAGCAGTCCTCTTTCCAAAAAAACAAACAATCAAATACAGGCTTACAAATAAAATAAGTGTTCATATCATCAATGCAAAATTATAAAAACATGGTAAATTTTATTTAAAACATTTTAGAGTGCTTTAAGTATAGTTTGGAAGAAGGGAATAAGTGTATGTATTCTATTGCTCAGGAAGCCACAAAACAATCATATTATCACCCTAGCCAACTACTGATCATAGAGAAGGGACAAGCCAAGACAGACACCAAAACAATGAAGCTTTGTGACTAGCCACAGGAGTGCAGCAAACCCAGAGACATAGATGCTGCCAGCAGACCAATGCTCAGGACAAAGCCAGCAGTCAGAAGTGAAGAGAGACTTTGTAGGTTACAGAGCACATACATGCAGGAGTTCAAAGAAAGTCCTAAATTACATAGATAACATAGGCCAAGAAACAGAATCAAGCACCAAGACAAAAATTCACAATCATACTTAGTCAGCACCACCCTGACTGCCCTGTCCATTAGAAATTTGAGTGGATACAGCTGCAGCAGGAATATCGTGTGTTCTTGGCACGGTGGCAGATGCCTGTAATCCCTGCGGCTCCAGAGGCAGAGGCAGGAGGAATTCAAGTTCAAAGCCAGCTTCAGCAACTTAGCAAGACCCTGCCTCAAAATAAAATATGAAAAGGGCTGGGGATCTCAGAGGGACCTCCGTGAGAAATCCATTTAACACAGGGGTTTAATTGGGGGAAGCATAGAACCATGGGGAACCCAACGGGGGAAACCATGGAATGGCATCAGCCTTGGCTAACCATGTGAATGTACATTTGTTCTTGGTTGTTTGATAATGATTCTCCCTTAATTGTAAATCCATATTCAACAAATAAAAAATAAACAAACAAACAAAAAAAGAGCTGGGGAAGTGGCTCAGAAGTTGATTACACTGGGTTCAATCCTCAGCACAAAAAAAGAAAGAAAGAATACTGTGTGTTAGCTGCAGGTGATCTAGTCCCAGCTACCCCTTCCACCACATTGAGCTTCCCAGATGCTGTGCACTCAACATGGCATCCATTTCCCCTGCTGCCATCAGTTGGGACTTCAGGAGGATACACTAAATAAATAACTCATATTTTCTCTTCATGCCTAAATTGTAGTAAATTTCTACTCTGCTACATTAGCTTTTGGCTGGAGTTGGGGCAGAATTAGGCACAGGAATGTCCAGCTAGCCAGAGAAGTACCAGGAGACAATTTTTTTTTTTAAAGAAAGAGGGACAGTGAGAGAGACAGAGAAAGAGAGAAACAACTTTATTTCATTTTTCATATGGCCTTAATTGCTCCAACACTTAGTTGTGTACGTGGTGCTGGGGTTTGAACCTGGGTCCTTGTGCTTGCCAGGCAAGCACCGAAACCACTGAGCCACCTCTCCAGCCCCGGGAGACAAAATTAAATGGAAAAAAAGCCTGGTGCCTTTTGCAGTTCTGACAGTTTTATCACAAACTTGTGCATCTATTACCATAATCAATTTTAGCAAATTTGCATTATCCTTTTGAAAAAGATACTTCTTTCTCCTTAGCCATCGTTGTAGTCAACTATTAATCTACTTTCTGTCTGTATAGAATTACCTATAGAGCACATATATACAGGGCATTCCATATAGAGTCTACAATATGTGGTCTTTTGTGACAATTCCCTTTTACTTAACAAGTATTCAAAGTTCATCCATTTTGTACCAAGTATCAGTACATGTTGTTTCCTTTAATTGCTTAATAATATATTTTATAGATATGCTACATTTTAATTTATTCATTCATCAATTGACAGAAATTTCTCTTTGGCTATCTTGAATATCACTTCTTTGAATATATTGATATGTTTTCATTTCTCTTGAGTATACCCTAGAGTAGAATTGCTAAATAATATGGCAACTCTGTTCAAATATTTAAAGAACTGACAGACTGTTTTCCAAAGTGGCTACACAGAGGGATCCAGGGAGACAATCAAAAATGTAGCAAATTCTACCTCCCTGAGAATCCAAATAACACTTACGCAATCAGTTAATTCTGTAAAATTCACAATGCAAACATTTATATTGCTTGTAGGGGAGAATTACAGAAGAATCAAGAGACTGGGGGTGGGCAACATGGGTGTAATTCTGGTTTAGCAATAAATGCATATCATATTATTACTTTGTATGCATTTATGATTGTACAATAACAAAACTTAATAAAAAATTAAAAATAAAAGAGTGCACCATTTCTCACTGCTACCAGCAGTGTTTGGGGGTTCAAAATTTTCTACTTCTCACTAACACTAGTCTTTTTATTATGATACCTCAAATCTCAAATAGATGTTCTTGATCTTTGGATCTGGTCATTGAACCCATTTCCTGGTTAGAACCCATCCCTGATCCAGTTGTAAAAGGCAAAAGATTGAGTGCACATTTTCCTAATAGTAAGGAGGAGAGAAAAGGTCAGAGCTATCCAGATGTATGGGGACTCGGGGGCCAATGAAAACACAAAGCAGCACTCAGTTCCCTCTAGATATAAACCAAGATGACCAGTACTGCAGTTGCTTTCATCCCAGGAACGGTTAGTGCAGGATATTTACCTGAGAAAAGATGATCAAGGGTTGGGACAAAACTCAAATTTACTTGAGAAGGACTATAGAGTCAAAGCTAAGCTCAGAATATTGTTTCCTCCTCCATATTTTCATCTGGTATTCTGTCCCCAAAGAGCACATACTGAGATCCTTGGGGATCTTTTCCATACACTACCACTTAATCCCATAAGCGTATCTTAAAATGATTATACAGAGCATCCATGTTAGTCCACTTTCAAGCACTATGGCAAAACACCTGAAAAAATTAACTTAAAGAAGAAAAGATTGAATTTGGCTTATGGTTTCAGAGGTTTCAGTCCATGGTTGGTTAGCTCTGTTGCTTTGGGGCCTGTGGCAAGACCCAGCTCCATGGTGGAGAGCATATGGCAGGCTGCAGTCCCCAACATTCTTCAGTGGTAAACCCTCAATGACCTGACCCCTTCCAGTAGGCCCCACCTCTGAAAATTTCCACTACCTCCCAACAATGCCGCAGACTGGTGACCATTCCTTTAGCATGAGCCTTTGGGGGACACTTCAGAACAAAGCTGTAGCAATATCTTTTATAAAAAGAAGACTTTGTCTGAATAAGATTCAATTAATATTTTAATGTCTTTTATAAAGATTTTGACTTTTAATGGGTCCTGCAGTTTGTTTAATATTGTAACTCTATCTTTAGCATTAGTATTTCCTAGAAGTCACTAAATGTTCCTGAAAGTCCACCTAAAAGAAAAGATGAATATGGTTAAAAAAGATGTACTTTTTTAAATTACTTATTCAACAATTTAGAGTTGTATTGTTTCATTCTTGAGAATTGTAATATGAAGTAAAATAATTTCATTGAATAGCAATATAATTATCACATCTGAAAATATAGGGAAACATGAATTAGAGAGTTGGAAGATTCAAAAAAAGGAGGACCAATTCCAAACAAAATATCAACCAAATTTGAAGATATTTGAGGACACTACACATACTTCTTCTTATTTAACATGGGAGAAAATTGCAATTATTATTTGGTTAATAAGCCATTTCCTGTATGTAAAAGTTACTAGTTCATCAATTCAACAGATATTTGTTATGTATCTTCAAGGAGCTAGAAACTTTCCTATTCCCTGTAGCTGTCAAAACAATGTCACCAGCAAACAGCAAAAGGGAGCTTGCCCTCTGCCAGGCAGATGCAAGCTTGTTACCCAGCTACAATGCCCTAAAGTCTACCATTCTGTAGCTACCGTAGGAAAGAGTAAAGTGGAAAGGTGAAGAGGACTGGGAGGAGGACCTGGAGAGCACTGGCAAGGGAACCGGGGAGAGAGAACCTGACCCATAAACTCAGCCTCATAAAAAATTAATAGGATTTCACCAAGCAGGGAGAGGCAAATGCATTTGCAAAAACATTATAATGTGCCAGCTGCACTCCCAGAATGACCCTAGTGACTTGGGAGGCTGAGGCAGGAAGGTAACTACTTCAAGGCCAGCTTGGTCTCCAAATGTAGCACATTTATATGATTCAATCTAATACAAAATAATCCCTATGAGTATTTAGGATGAGTATTTAGAACTGGTAGGAAAATTAGTTAGAAAAGTACTTAACATCAAAGTCAAACAAGTTTTGAATTGAAATAGTTCCAACTTTATGCCATGGTTGATAAAGAAGACAATTTACAAAATGACTTTGGACAAATGAACAGAGAAAGGATTTTTAAATATTTAAAGAGTTCTAAATTTAAGAGAAAAAGGTGTCATTTTCAATTCCACAAAGAAAATTAATAATAAAAATATTCATTGTTCACAAGTCAGGAAAACATGATGCTTCCATACACTACCAGGTGTGCAAATCAGAACAATCTTTCTGGAAGGCAACTTGACAAAGCATTCCACTTCCAGGGCTGCATTGAAAGGAAATAGTTGTGGATATTAAGAAAAAGTTTAGCCACCTAATGTTAAATCACAAATCATCTTCATAATTGAACATTGCACAGCTATTTTAAATATTCAAACAAATATTTAATGACATGGAAATACTCATGAAATTTTCTTAAATGAAAAAAATTTGGGTTACAAAACAGTATGTGGATCATTCAGGGCTCTTAACAGCTACACAAAACAGACTAGGTTTGAGTTTCACAGTCACCATTCAGTCGTGTGACCCTGATTGAATAACCTAATCTTTCTATAACTTAGCTTCATCATCTGTAAAGTGGGGACAATACCAGTCCCTACCTCTCAGGATTGTTGTAAAAATTAAATAACTTAATATACACAGGGCATTCAGAAACCTACCCGACTCATAGAAAACATTATCTAAGGAGTAATTACTGTTAGCAGCATTACTATTTGTTGCCAATAAATTAAGAGAACTTTTAAACTAATTTAAGAAGCAAAGGTGGGAGGGAGAATCTTCCAGGCAAGAACCACACCCAAAGCATTCCACAGAGCTGGTCCTGTGAAGTCACCTCCCCAGCTGCAAAGCACTGACCCCGTGGCTCTCATTGCCAAGTCTCCTTGAGTGCAGGACATTACATACAGCCACAGAACAGCTGTCTTTCCTGCCACTGGAGACCGGATGCAGCTGCCATGGCCGCTGTGCCCTGGCCAGAGTGGATTCTGCGTCATCCCTGCTGCTTTGAGTCACCAGCTCCTGAATCAAAGTCCAGAGAGGATGCATCTGCTTGACTTCACTAAGGTCCCAATTTCCAGCTGTGAGGGAGGCTGAGAAAAAGAGCATCAGGCATTTTTATCACATAGAGAAAAAGAAAGAAGATTCTACTATATAAGATGAGGGAGCTCAACAAATTTAGTGAGCAAATTTTTACATTGGGCAATAAGATTATAAATGATTCTTTTATGATTTAAACATACAAATATACACTTACATGCAAATAAAGACAAAACTAAAAGGATATGCTTTAACGTGTTAATTACCAATTCTTAATTGACCATTATGATTTTTATATCTGTAACTATCTGAATTTTCTATGACATAGGAGAAAAAAAAGCTTTTCTTTCTTTTTTTTTTTTCGTTACCAGGGATTGAACCCAGGAGCACTTAACCACTGAACCACACATCCCCAGACTTTTTTTTTTTTTTTTTTTTTTTTTTTTTTTTTTTTTTTTTTTTTTTTTTTTTTTTTTTTTTTTTTTTACTTTTTATTTTGATACCGGGTCTCTTGTTAAGTTGCTGCTGCCGGCTTTGAATTTGCAATCCTACTGTCTCAGCCTCCCAAGTTGCTGGGATTACAATCATGTGCCACCACACTCAGCCTCAAAACTTTTCTTTTTTGTTTTGGAGTTTTGTTTTTGTTTGTTCCTTTTTTGTGGTACTGGGGGTTGCACCCAAGGGTGCTTTGCCACTGAACTACATCCTCAACCCTTAAAAAAAAAGAAAAAGAAAGAAAGAAAGAAAAGAAAAGAAATCTCTATTTTGAGACAGGGTCTTACTAATTCACTGAGGCCAGCCTTGAATTTGCGATCCTCCTGCCTCAGCCTCCTGAATTGCTTGTATTACAGGCATTTGCTACCACCAGCAGCACCTTTTTCTTTCTTAAAGAAATACCATGCAATATCACATTTCTATTTTTGAAAGAAAATTGATTTTTCTTAGTTACAGTTAGTGAAAGACTAGGATCAGATGGCCATTGTTAGCCTACAGCAGGCCCTTGCTACTCAAAGAGTAGCTCAGCTACAAGAGTCAATTCAGAAGCATACTAGAAATGAAGGATCTCAAGCTCATTCAACTCTACTTAAAGCAAAGAAAGGAACAAATCAAAAGATATTCTAGAAATATAAGCAACGAGACTTGACACTGAAAAAACTCATGTAATCTTTCATGACATGCTTTAGAAGACCTTCCAAAGTTGGAAGAAGGCAAGATTAGCGGAAGAGGAAACAGTTTTAAAGGAAAAAGATAAATTTGGTTTAGACACATGAGATTTGAGCATTTGAATGATGGCCCAACCCAGGGTCAATAAGTTATGTCAAGACTGGGCTTAAAATGTTGAGAGCAATCTAAGAAAAAGACATAATGGAAGTCATCAAAATGTGTAAGATGACTAATGAAGAGCATGTAAAGCAACACAAGAAATTCAAGCAAAATCATTTGGTAAAACCTGTATTTTGGGAGCTGGAGCGGTGGCTCAGCGATATTGCACTTGCCTGGCATGCACAAGGATGTGGGTTCAAACCCCAGCACCACGTACACAATAAAAGTGTCAGAGCAACCAAAGCCACATGAAAAACTAAATAAAGTTGATTCTCTCTCTCTCTCTCTTTAACACACACACACACACACACACACACTATATTTTGGAGAGGAGAACAAAGAGAAGTCAGAAAATGGGTAACCAAAACTAAGACCATGGGACATTTTATCATCAAAGAAAGCAGAGGACAGGTGTTTCATTAAAATTCATTTCTTTCCTTCTTTTATGAAAAAGTAGGAATGTTCAAGCAATTTTATTAAAAGGGACGATGATGTTGGGTGAGATGGCGCATTCGTTTAATCCTCGTGGCTCAGGAGGCTGAGGCAGGAGGATTGCAAGTTCAAAGCCAGCCTCAGTGACTTAAAGAGACCCTGTCTCAAAATAAAATATAAAAAGTGCTGGGGATGTGGCTCAGTGGTTAACTGGGTTCAATTTCCAGTACAAAAAAAAAAAAAAACAACAAAAAAACAAAGGGACTATGATCTATTAAAGGAGATCTTAATTCTAGAAGCATAAAATGGCCAATATATTTGGGGATGGGTGCAGAGACACAGAAGAGACTATTAACACCTTGGATATCATAGTAATATGGGTCTTATCAGAAGACATGAAAAGTTTTGTGACTTTTGGTAAAGTTTTAACATATTTGCAATTTTTATAGTGATGCAAATCAAATAGGACCATGTTTATCTTTGTTTTATTTATTCATTCATTCAGCAAATATTTATTGAGCACTGACTATAAGACAGGCACTCTTCCAGGTATTGAGGATACAGCTGTTGACAAAACAGACAAAACCCCTTGCCATCATGGGGATTATGTTCTACAGGGGGAGGCAGACAAAAAACAAAAGAAATAAGTAAACATCTTGTACGTTAGATGGTGATACAGGAAGAGTTATAAGTATGGAGTGTGAGCTTCAAATTTAAGAGTTAACAGAGAAGACCCCACTTAAAAAATGAATAGATCAAAGGAGAAGGGCCGGGAAGGGGTATTGGTCAAATTACATTGTTATAGTGTGTGCATGTGTGAATATATAACAACAAATCCCACCATTATGTACAACTATAGTGTACCAAGAAAAACTGTGGGGGAAAAAATTAAAAACCATTTTTGTCCCTACGTCAATAAATTTATGTTTAGATCAAGGTAGCAATAAAAGAATCTGATAATTTATGATATTTATGTTAAAGACAGGAGCAATTTTTTTTTTTTAGAGAAACAACTTTATTTAGTTTTTCACATGGCCTTTGTTGCTCCAACACTTGGTTGTGTACGTGGTGCTGGGGTTTGAATCCAGGTCCTCTTGCTTGCCAGGCAAGCGCCGAAACCACTGAGCCACCGCTCCAGCCCCAGGAGCAATATTTTTGAAATGCAGACTCACAAAATAATGTTTAGTTCTGAGAAGTGTAATTGTTAAGGCTTATGCTCTTTCAGTGCTATAATTAAAACAGAAATGAAAGCAAATCTAGAGAGTGCACAGAGACTGAGTTACAGCAGGACATATAATTTGCTTTTCCTATGGGTCTGAAACCAAAGGCTCCATTTATTTGCTAAAGATTAAAAGGATAAACTGATTATTCTTGCATTTTAAAGATACACAGACAACTAAGTCAAGGCAAATGTTGACTCAGAAAGGAGAGTTGTCAACAGAGTGTCAGTTCTACCCCAGGTGGCAGAGTTCTTTATTGTTTGCACAGCACTTGTACCACCTTTATCTCACCTGAACCTCACAATAGACCCATTCACATCTCTACTCTTAACTTATAGATGAAGTCAGGAGGTTAAGAGGTTACCCGAGGACATAAGACTAACCAGCAAGCGCCAGTGCTGGAAACAGCACCCTCACTTCTAAATTTACCATACCAAACTGCACTCTCTTCCAGATAGAGAACTGGAGGCGGGGAGATGGTTTTCCAATGTGGAAATTATCCAGGTCAGCAAAGGGGAGGGTAGTAGCCATGGAAAGGCACCAGCTTGGAAATAACAGTCTTATTGTCCGCATATTGTCGTCCCTATTTAAAGTTGGTAAAACCAGGAAATAGATATTTATTCCACATTAGACTGCCTCAGGGGTGGTTTGAAATTCAGAGTTATCTGAAACTTCTACACTACTCTCCTTTAGGGCTTGCTTGATCTGGCCTGCTCTTTATCCATTCCACCAGAGGGCAGGCAGGGCAGGAAGAAGAGCCCTGGTTTGATTAAAGAGTTGTTAGAAGGACTGGGGATGAAGCTGGGTACGTTTGCCCACATCTGTAATACCAGCAGCTTCGGAGGCTGAGGCAGGAGGATCACGAGTTCAAAACCAGCCTCAGCAATTTAGCAAGGCTCTCAGCAACTTAACTAGATCCTGCCTCAAAAACAAAAAATAAAAAGAGCTGCAGATGTGGCTCAGTGGTTGAGCACCCCTGGATTCAATCCCAGATACCAAGAAAGAAAAACAAAGAAGTAATTGGGCATGTAGTTCAATGGTAATGTGCTTGCCAAGCATGCATGAAGCCCTGAGTTCAATCCTCAACACTGAAAAAAAAAAGTTGGAAGAAGAAAAACCTAGGTCATTATCTTAATTTAGGCTTTGGAGTCTTTCTAGATTTCAGTTATTTATGTGATCTTTGCCACCATCCTAAGTAAACCTAGAATAAAATAATGTAGTAAGTTTATTTCAGAACTGTAATCCTAGCAACTCAGAAACCTGAAGCAGGAGGATCACGAGTTGAAGACTAGTCTCAGGAATTTAATGAAGTCCTAAGCAAATTTTAGTGAGATACTGTCTCGAAATAAAAAAATAAAAAGGGCTGGGGGTGTAGCTCACTGGTAAGGCACCCTGGGTTCAATCCCCAGTACAAAAAAAAAAAAAAAAAAGAAAGAAAGAAAGAAAAAAAAGAATAGAGACAGGTATTTTCATGTATTCTTAGTGAAAATGTAAATTGGTGAGACTGTTTTAGGAGAGATAGTAAAATGGCTAGGTAGTCAGGACAAAGGGCCTCATCTAAAGAGCTAGCAGGTAGAGAGTATTGACAGGGTGTACTCAGGACCTTCAAATACAAATAACCTCAAGGCTCACCTGTGGGATCAACTCCTTTGTCCCTGAGGCGAGAAAACTAAGAAGTGGGGGTGGACACAGATGGGAACTTGGAAAGAACTACTGCCAGTCTTGCAGAGATTTTTAACCAATAACTTTGGTGCTTAGTTTCAATGCCTATTTTGCATATATTTCAACCAATGATGTAGATGCATTTCTCAATGCCTGCTTTGCATGAGTGTTAATTATGCTCATCCCCCAAATCCATATAACCCCTGGCCTAACCTCCATTAGATGGTGTCCTGCTTCCAGATACCTCTCCGCCTTGTGGAGTCTCTGCTCTCCTTCCTTAAATAAATCCTACTCCTTTTACTCTTCCTTCCATGGTTGTCCTTGGATTTTATTCTTCAAATTCATGAGACAAGAACCCAGAAGATTGGCACTTAATTCCCGGGGTGAATTTGTACCACACCAAGAGCTGCAACACCCAGCTTTTTGCTGGAGAGCTGCTAACACTATTTCGGCTGCAAAAACCTGCAGCCAGCCCAGATTTCTAGTTTTAACTGGGAATCGCTGCAAACACTAGAAGCCGGCTACTTTGGCTGCTGGAATCTGTAGTCAGCCCAGACTCCATTTGCCAGTGGGAGCAGAGAATCTGGCCTCATCTCAAAACCCTGCATCATTGGTACTATTTTTTCTGGAGAGAAACTGAACCATTAGAGAGATTAATACTCACAGAAGAAAAGCTGAGTAATTTCTTACCTAAGTTGGAACTAAATTCTGATTCTTTTTCCTTTAATTAATGAATTCACCCAGAGAATTCAGACTCAATGATAAATGATAGAATAAGAAGCAAGTTTTCTGCCACTTCCTGCCTTCTGCAGACCTAGCTTATTAAAAACTGAGGAGCCCTGGCCCAGGAGAGAAAGTAAAGATTTTATTTTTTATTTTTAATTTTTTTTCAATTTCCCTCTTCCTTTCTGACCTTGGAATTACCAAGGTCTGAGCCATATTTGGGATTCTGCACCACGCAGTAATTTAGTCAAACCATAAAAGCTGAGATTATTGTTTGCTTATCTATCATTTGATCAAATTCAACCTATATATATATATATAGATTGAATGTTATCATAAAAGTTGAGATTATTAAGTTTGCTTTCTATCATTTGATCAAATTCAACCTATATATATATATATATACATATTGATTAAATGTTATCACAAAAGTTGAGATTATTGAGTTTGCTTATCCATCATATATAGTTACACATTTTTGCTGTTTGAGAAAGTAAAGGTTTTAATTCTCACTGTTCTGGGGCAAATGTGGAGCACACATTGATGGAGCAAACTGGGAGTATCTGCGTGCCTGCAGGTCTCTTGAGATCACAACATCTGCCTCACAGTTACAGGAAAGGGAAGAGGCTTTCACAGGCTCTAGCAGACAAAACACATGATAATGACCTGCATCCTGCTCTTCCAGGCCCTTCTGGAGAGAACCAGAGGGCTCAGAGGTTTCTGGGCCTAGCAAGATATTGTGATGGGTCATGTCAAGGACAGTCATGCGTACACCTTCATTGCTGTCAGCCAGACATGTCCTCACTGGTCAAATACAACATTTGTCCCTAAATTCAAATTGCTGCAGTATGACAGAGCTGCTTGATCTTTCAAGTTATACCTTGAAAGCTACTCGTTTCAGCTAAACTAAGAGACAGTCTGATAGCAAAAGGGAGAAAGTCTCATTATAACAGGAATTTGCTGGGAAGGCCTAGGCTCCACAAAAAAAGATTTTTCTAAATTTTCCTATTTACTCATCGTAGTTTGTAATAGTCCAAAAATGAGAAGAAACTAAATATCCAATCAAGAATGTAGTGTAGGTGGTTGTCAGGAACTCAGAAGGCGGAAAAGAGAAGTTGTTCATGGATGCAGCTTTAGTTTTTGTAGGACAAAATATTTCTAGAGATCAGTTGCACAATAAGGTGCACAAAGTTAACACTACTGGACTGTAACCTTAAAAATGGTTCAAATGCCGAAGAGGGGAGCATGCACCCATTAACTAACAAAATGGACAATGCTCACCCTGTAATAAGCTAAAATACAGAACACAGGTAAGTTCTGGATAAGCAGACTCCACCCTGTCTTTCCCACTGCACACAGATATAAAAAGGACTGAATGAATGTGGTAGCTTTTTAGTACTCTAAAACTGAAATCAAATGGGCTCGATCCCCAACACTTAATAATAATAATAATTTTTAAATAAAATAAAAATGAAATGACAGCAAGCAGGCAGGGAAAGAAGTCCCCAATTGGAAATCATGCTGACATGCAGGAAGTTTCCCCATTTTCTTTTCCCTCCACTCTCTTCTGAAGCTGAAAGCAGGAACCAGGCAAGGGAAAAACTCCAGAGGAAGTCTTGTTCTATCCTGAAGAGTAAGAAAGCAGATCCCAAGTGCTCAGAGAAAGCAGGAGAAGCATCTGTTTCCTTTTTTCTCCCCCCCCCCCCATTGTCTCCTGCCTCTTCCTCCAGGCAAGAGAGGAGTAGCAGCTGTGGAAGCCACAGTGGCAGGAGCAGGGAGTCCCAGAGGCCTAAATCTCTGAGGAATGAAATGCTCACTGAGAAGCCAGTGTGGAGTTGTAGGGAAGGGTGTTAGGGTATCAGAACTGGAAGAATGGACCTGATACGGGAACACTGCCCAAGAGACCTCCCAGATGAACTGGTCACATCACAGAAAGCTGGACCTCAGAGGAGAGGTCTGGACTAGAATTACAAGTTTATGAATCATGTGCATGTAGAAGTTATTTAAAGCTAAGTACCCTAGATGTTTTCTCCTTGTTACTGAGTAATAGCTATTCACTGAAAATTTCTTGTAGTGTTCTGTAGCATTTGCTCCACAAAAGAAGTAAACAATACGGGAGATTAGGACAATTCTAAAAATTGAGGTTATGGTACCAATGGAAAATATAAACAAGATTTCCTTTGGTTCTAGAATCGAAAGCCTAGCTGCCAAGCCAGTGATCTTCAGATTTTGCTTGCATATTCTCTAAAATAAATTTGAAATTTTTAAATTTCCCTTGGACATTTTAAAATTTGAATCGAAACTTTTTCATCATAAACTTAGTGGAAAAGGATGTGATTTCTGGTGCATTAATAACTCTTGAACTGTTTAAAATTAAGCTATTAGATCACCAAGAGAATGTAGTTGGATGTGGTGACACCCGCCTATAATTCCAAGGACTCTGGAGGCTGAAGTAGGAGGATCATGAACTAGAAGCCCAGCCTCAGTGACTTAGCAAAACTGGGGATATAGAAAAGAAGAAGAAAGAAGAAAGGAGACAAAGAAGGAGAAGAGAAAGAAGGAAAAGACAATCTAAGTAGGCCTGACACCATCATGTATTTTATTTATGTCTCTCTCACTCTTTCTCTCATTTTTTTAGCATGGTACTAGAGATTGAACCCAGGGGTGCTCTACCACTGAGCTACATCCCCAGTCCTTTTTATTGTTTATTTTGAGGTAGAGTCTCCCTAAATTTCTAAGACTAGCCTCAAATTTGCAGTCTTATTGTCTTAGCCTCCTGATTTGCTGGGATTACAGTGTGCCACTGTGCCTGGTGACCATCATCTATTTAAAAATATGTATATAAACAAACTCTTCTTTATTGTCAGAAATTTTATATTATTTCCTTTTCTCCTTGAGCTCATATTTTTATTCCACTCTCCTAACAAAATTATACCCTAATATGTTATTTTTTGATGCTTAAAAATATTTTATTGATCACTGTATCACAATCCTTTACAAGAAAATATGCATACAAATTGAAATGGTCTATGGTTCCATCCTGTTATTTTTTCTTTTATATATAGTTAATATAATAGCTATTTTATGGACAAAATTGATCAACCAGCATAAATACCATGTTTAGCTAAATGTTAATATTCACAATTAAAATTTTATTGTAAATGTATCTGGTAATGAGATAATGGGGCCTTTTTTTCAATTAATTTATGTAACTCAGTTAATATTAATTATTGTTACAATTAGGCATCCATTTTATTCTCTTTTTTAATGTGAACTCTGAAAAAGCTTATTCACATAAAAGAATAAATGGAACTACAAGGAGTTTTATTACAGCAAGAGCCTGCAATTATCTGAATACCTTCAGGGTTGTAGAAGTAAAATTATATAGTAAAGTATTACCAAAAATTACTTTTTAATAACTCACTGACTGACCACTCAATTAAAATGCCTCCTTTAATGTTGCTGAAAGAATTGAAAACCTCCTGAGTTACAAAAGGTTTTATGACTCAGTTATTATAATTATGCCCCCCTCACTATCCATAGCAATTATTTGAATTGTCTTTTGGTTTAGCACTTAATAGTGTCTTCTAACCCAAGGCAACGTGCTGTTGAACCACCTTGAATTTCCTAAGGTGGGTGGTGGAAGGGAGGAAAGTGTGCAAAGAGAAATGAGAACGCACAAAGCAGACACTGCAAGGGTATCCTAAGGCAGATTAGTTTTAAGGAGAGTGTGGAAGTTGAAGATCCAGAAACCTATTCCAACAAATCTCTTTAGACCATCATACCCCTTAGAAATCGTGGCACATTCTTAGTTGGTTTAAACTAACCACCATTTCCTTTCCTGCTTTATACCCTATTTTTTTAAATGAGAATTTTTTTTGAAAGTTGTAGGAAAAATTAGTCTGAACAATAGGGGTAAGGAAGAGTCCTTAGGGAAGAGGGTGGAGTGTGGAAGGTGGTGATGGGAGTGAGAGGAGAAAAGAGTGGCAGGTTATCCATGAGTGGGGTAGATCAGGAATGAAGGAGTACCCAGAAACTTGAGGTCAGATCCCTCAATCTCTCCTTCCTGAATCAGCACCCTGGGATTGCATTTACACAACAAACTTCTTTTTCAATTTTATTTTTTATTTTTTTCATCTGGTTTTTGTTTCTCTGACACTTAGTTGTGTATGTGGTATGGGGTTTGAACCTGGGTCCTCTCGCATACCAGGAAAGTGCTGTATGGCTGAGCCACCGCTCCAGCTCCATCTTGTTGTTGTTTTAGGCTTTTTTTTTTTTTTTGTGGGGGGTGCGGTGTAGGGATGTGGGGGTGTGGAGTTTATTTGATTTTTCACTTTCTAAGTCAGCACCTGTGCCAAGCTCCAGGGATACCAGGACCTTTTCACTCCTTGTCTTCAAAGAACTTATACCAGCTGATAAGGTCTCAAGTTCTTCACAGAGGTTCTCTGGCCCACCCAGTCACCCTCTGCTTCCCTGTGAGGATTTTTCCAAGGATATTTCCCCACGCCCCTATTCCCTATTCTACCAGCCACCAAAAGTTATGTTTATCTCATTTCTCCAGACATTATTCCCTGTTTTAAAATGCAGAGTATACACGTCAGGCATAATGGTGCATGCCTACAATCCCTGTGGCTCAAGATCACTAGTTCAAGGCCAGCCTTAGTAACGTTAGCAAGGCCCTAAGTAACTTAGCAAGACCTTGTTCAAAGGAAAATATAAAAAGGGCTGAAGATGGAGCTCAGTGGTTAAGTGCCTCTAGATTTAACCCCTGGTAGCAAGGGGGGCGGGGAGGGGGGAAGAACATGTCATGCTACAGCAGGTGCTGCACATGGGTTACACAGATGCCCAAGATAGCTAATCTTTCAGCCCCTTAGTAATTCTAACAGAAGAGCTAAGACCTAGGCACTAGGAGGCCACAGTTTGGATACCTCTGGGCAATGAGAAGCTTCTTTTCCTATGGTGGACAAATTGTACCTTATTTTTACATGTGCCCTAGTTCAAGGATGTTGGGAAATGCTGTAAATTAACTTATCAAATTATAAACCAAAACATCTAAGCAGAAATTGGAATGTACTTCCTAGAAGTTGCACCTGGCCTAGAGACATCTTTGATTTGGCAGAAACAGTACGGATAACTTTTTTAAAAAATCATTTGTTTTCAACATTAACAATTTTCAAATGGAAATCTATATAGCTGAGGCTGGAGCGGTAGCTCAGTGGTTATGGCGCTTGCCCTGCAAGCACAAGTACACGGGTTCAAACCCCAGCACCCTCGTACACAAGTGTCAGAGCAACGAAAGCCATGTGAAAAACTCAATGAAAATTGATTCTCTCTGCCTCTGTCTCTCTCACTGTCCTTCTCTCTTTAAATAAATAAATAAATAAAAATTTTAAAAAATCTACATAGCTGGTTTCCCATGAAAAATTGGCACTGAATCATATTCTCATTTTGCAAGTCAGCTGAAATGCATAACAGCTTCCCCCTTAAGACACAGTGCACCCTTTCCACATTCTCTACCTTCTTCTTTCACCTACATTACTTATCTGCCCTCCCCATACCCATTACCACTTGAGCTTCTCCCTAGTGCACTAGGGTAGAATCTGCTCTCACACTGCCTTCACACTTAACCTGAGTGCATAAGCACACATGAAGCTCCTGCCATCTCAGTAATAAAACTAAAAGCAAGAAGTTTCAGGTGCAATTTATTTTTACTCTAAAAATAATGCATACGCAATATGGAGAATTTAGAAAATGAATAAAATGTAAGAAAAGTTATTAAATCAGCAGTGATTTTGCTACCTAGAAATAATCACTGTTACTACCTCAGAATGCATTTTGTTTTCCTGTCTTTTTTTTTTAAAGAGAGAGGGACAGTGAGAGAGAGAAAGAGAGAATCAATTTTGTTTAGTTTATCATATGGCTTTTATTGCTCTGATACTTTGTTGTGTATGCGGGGTGCTGGGGTTTGAAGCTGGGTCCTCACACATGCCAGGCAAACGCCGTAGCCAGTGAGTCACCCCTCTAGCCTCTTTTCCTGCCTTTTTTCATTGTTATATTTGAGGCTATCTATGCATGTAATTCTGGGTGGATTTATAATTTTGTACACATTACAGTTATTATCATTTTCCTTGGTGCTTACAACCATGAGATTTGCTTAGCAATCAAATTTCCTAGAAATAAAAATCACCTACTTTTAACTTTATTGTTTAAAACAATCAATACATTGTATTTAATACACCAAAATAATTTGTTGTTGTTGTTGTTGTTGTTGTTGTTTTTCAAGGCTGAGGACCGAATTTGGGGCCTTGCGTATGCTAGGCAAGCACCACAGAGCTAAATCCTCAACCCCTGAAACAATGTTTTAATTTAGAACTCATTACACGTATTGGCCTTGTATAAAATTTTTAACTTATTTGGAATTGGTATGAGGTTCTCGGAGGGCATATAAAATGCTTTGAAACTTAGATAATAAAATCTACGATTTGGTTCCGGTTGAGAGCAGTATGTTAGGACTTTTCTATAATAGTCCATTTCAGTTAACTGCCACCTGGATGTGAACAGTAGTTTCACCACGTCATTTACCCATGTTTGTATTGCAAAAACCTTGAAAGGCAGCAGGTTAGATGATGACAGCAAGAACTGAACAACTCTTTCCTCCATCCCTCTGACACCCAGGATCTAGATTAGCCTCTGGACTTCAAGAAGGAAACAGAAGCAAAAATTGACCAAGGTTCAGTTTCTGTCATCGTTCATGTTAGCCTTGCTACTGGAGGATTATGTAGAAATTAAGCTCATATAGATATATAGAAAAATATGGTGATATTTCTGGATGCCCTGGTTTCTGGAACTTTATCTTTTCTTGCCAGCTGTTCCTTCCTATGAAAGCAAGGTCACTGGTGCCTGGCATTTTCCCTGGAAGTAAAATGTGAAAATAAAAGTGAAATTTCTAAAATCTTTATAGAAATCATTGATAATGCAACGTAAACAGTAGTCATCTCTTCTCTTTTAAAGGTGATAGATCAGGTTTCAGAGATTTCAAGATGCCAGTGATAACTGCAGACTGAGAGGAGAAATTATGAGTTTTTTTTTTTAAATCATCCTTCTCCGTCCAAGAAAAAATTAACAAGTGTCAGGAAAGGTTGTTGTTTCCATGGTTCTTCATGAACAAACTGAAAAGAAAGTCGACTGTAAGATTTTCTTTTAGGCCTTTTTATGGTAGGTTGAAGTAGCTTCCATAGCATTAAAACAATTTGAACAACTGTCTTAACTAACCTTATTTTGACGTTATTGCACGTTGAGCTTTTCCTTGTTGAACTTTTAAGCATTGATTATTTTAACATACATTTACAGAATGCCCACTGTGTACCAGGCATTGCACTAAGTGCTGTGGGAAAGGAGAAAGAAAACCAGTCCTTTCACTCCAGGTTTTAGTCTAGAGAAAGATGGACAGCCTCATTGCAGAACAATGGTGCAGAGTGTTTTAGAGAAGAAGGAAGTAAGTGTTGGGGTAGGCATGGAAATACACAGCAGGAGCATCCTGCTGCAACATTAAACTGGAGAAGTGAGTGCAAATGAAGAAAGGAACGGTAGCTGAGGTTTTTTTTTTTATTAGATGGATATAGAGATACAATTGAGAGGGAAATATTATCAAACATTCAAGAACCAATGTATATATACTTGGTTATCCAGGGCTAATGCCATATCATGGATGCCCAGCTTGGGTTCCCCATGTTCCTGTTTCCCCCAGAAGAACTCCTGAGTTAAATGGATATCTCGTGGAGGACAGAGATCTCCTTCTGAGATGATTCCCCCATATTCCCACCCTCCAGTCTCCTAGGTGTTCTTCCTACACCCTCTCCACCCCGTCCCCCACCCTACACCTCCAAGTATCCTAGGGAGTCATCTCCCTGTTGCGTTGAGAATCATACAATTTGAAGTTATTGTTAGCTTAGCTGTCTAACATACTGCTTCCCAATGTATTCTAGCTTCCACAGATGAGAGAAACCATTCAGCCCTTGAGTTTCTGAGATTGGGATACTTCACTTAGCATAATTCTTTGCATCTCCATCCATTTGATTTCAAAAACCATAATATCGTCTTCTCTAATGGCTGAGTAGTACTCCATTGTATATATGTACCAAAGTTTTTGTATCCACTCGTCAAGTGAGGGGCATCTGGGTTGGTTCCATAGTCTAGCTATAGTAAATTGAGCTGTTATAAACATCGAGGAAGCCACATCACTATAATATGCTGATTCTAACTCTTTTGGGAAAATAACCAGGAATGGGATAGCTGGGTCATAAGGTGGTTCCATCCTTAATTTTTTGAGGATTCTCCACACTGCTTTCCAGAGTGGCTGAACCAGTTTGCAGTCCCACCAGCAGTGTAACAGTGTTCCTCTTTTCCCACAGCCCCTCCAGCATCTGTTGTTAAAATTTTTCATTTTTGCCACTCTAACAGGATTGAGGTGGTATCTCATTGAAGTTTTGATTTGCATTTCCCTTATAACTAATGATGTAGAGCATTTTCTCATATATTTATGGGCTTTCTGGACTTCCACTGGTGAGAAGTTTCTTTTAAGATCCGTAGCCCATTTATTGATTGGATTATTTGTGAGTTTGGTGTTTAGTTTCTTTAGTTCCTTGTATATTCTGGATATTAGCCTTCTGTCCAAGGTGTAGCAGGCAAAGGTTTTCTCCCATTCTGTTGGTTCTCTCTTGATGCTTTTGACTAGATCTTTAGCTGTGCAAAAACTTTTTAGTTTAATTACATCCCATTCATTTATTCTTGACTTTACTGCTTGAGCCATGGGAGTTTTGTTAAGGAAGTAGCTGCTGACTCCTATGTCCTGTAGTGTTGACCCTACTTCTTTTTCTAGTAAGTTTAAAGTTGTTGGCTTAATATCCAGGTCTTTGACCCATTTTGATTTAATTTTTGTGCAGGGCGAAAGATAAGGATCCAGCTTCAGTTGTCTACACATGACTGTCTAATTTGACCAACACCATTTGTTGAACAGACTATCTTTCTTCCACACTCTACTTTTGCCCCCTTTATTAAATATCAAAGAGTTAAATATATGGGGGTTTGTCTCAATTCTCTTCCACTGATCTTCGGTTCTGTTTTGATACCCATACCATGCTGTTTTTGCTACAACGGCTCTGTAGTATAATTTCAGGTCAGGGATTGAGATACCTCCTACTTTTCCCTTCCTGTAGGATAGCTGAGTTTTAAAGGGTGAGACAAGAGTTTCTCACACGAACAAGTGAAGAAAGTGATTTCAAGCAAGAAGTGCAGCATTTGTGGAGTTTTGTGAAGGACTGATAAGAAAGCAAGGCAAATTTAGGGAAGTAAAATTGTTTCAGCACATCCAAGAAGTTAAGTTGAAGAGAGGGAAAGAGTGCTGGCAGATGAGGCTACACAGAAAGGCACACATCAGATAAAAATTAAAAAAAAAATCTTTGCATTCTGCCAAACCTTTGAGTTTTATTCTGAAACCAATGGGAATTCATGGAAGATTTTTTGATGTTAGAGGGCCATGATAAGATCTGTATTTTTGGATGATCAATTTGTTGGCAGAATGGGGAACCAATGCTGGAAACAGACTAGTTAGGAAGTTGGTAAGAAATGATAATGGAATGCATATAGTTGGTGACAATGAAGACAGAGAAAATAGTACACGGTGAAGATATTTAGAGTCAGTAACACCTGATAACTTCCTGTATGAGAGTGAATGAGGGACTTTCTGATCATGGTCATTATAAATGCTTGTAAAAATATTTAATTGCCTTCACTGGTATAAAATTGATATTAAAACAAATAACACGGAATCTTATTTTTGAGTACTAAAATGGCATGTTGAAATATTTCCACCCTCTTGAATGAAAGAGTCTGATGATCTCATCTGAACATTCAGTACAACTTTTTTCCGAATTATGAAACCACCATTTGCTGAGGTGACAAAGAAACAGAGATGTGGCTCTTTAGAATTATAGCAATTTCACATATCTGCCACCACAATCTACTACACCTATTCATCCACCCACCTCCAGTCATTATTAATAGCTTTTTGCTTTCTCAATTTTCCACTCAAACCTAATTTTAAAATAAAAACAGGCTGACCACCAAATTGGATCAGTCACTTTTTTTTTTTTAAAGGAGAGAGAATCAGTTTTTATTTAGTTTTTCATGTGGGTTTCGTTGCTTTGAGACTTCGTTGTGTGTGAGGTGCTGGGGTTCCAACTCATGTTCTTGTGCATGCCAGGCAAGCGCTGTAACCGCCAATCTACCACCGTAGCCCCCATCAGTCACTTTTATAATCAATCCTTGCAGAGTTTCCACTTTCACTTTTTAAAAAATACAGTTATCCTAAATGTCAAAAAATATGGTTAAGTAATATTATCAACCTTCTTTAATGCATCAGAAGGAGGCAAGGGAACTGTAATGCAATATGATTTTAAATTTATGACTAAAGTCATTCAGTATGATAGAGATGATTTGAAATATACTCACTAATGTCAATCTGCATAGATTTGAAGCAGATGGGAAAGGCATTGTTCACTAGATTTTATAAAGAGAAATTGTAAAATATTACACTGAATTAGTTGGAAATTTTTGTCATATGAGACATATTAGGAATGCTTTTTTTAAATCAATTTTTGTTGACTTTTTCACATGACTGTTGTTGCTCTGACACTTTCTTCTGTATGTGGCTGCTGGGGTTTGAACCTGTGTACTTGCACACCCCGGGCAAGCACTGTAACCTCCAAGCTACCACTCCAGCCCATTAGGAATGTTTTTAACTTGAACCTTTCTTTTTTTCCATATGCCCTTGAATTTAATGTTAAATTATTGTTACTATTGTAAAACATCTACAAGTCTGTTACTGGTGGCATTTAATAATAGAAGAAATGATAGTAGGATTTGGGAAATTCCTAACTCCATTAACAATCCCATAAAAGATTCAGAATTTCCGAGACAAAAATTTGGGCCTTGGTTTGTACAATAGATGTGTTCCTGTAACTAGAATTTACAGAAGAAACCATAGCAATTATTTTGCTCAACTCCATAATATTAAGTAACCAAGGCCTAGAAAATTCTCTGATGTAACCAGTGTGACAAAACTGGTTTGTAACAGTCCTAGAATCTAGGCTAGAGCTCTTCTTGAGGTCCCTGCTTATCTTTTCCATGAACTTATCATCAACTTAGTTGAACAAAAGAAGTTTTAAGCAGAGAAGGAATTATTTTTCAAAAACCAGCCTCTAAATTACACTATATATTTTTCATTCTGATAATCATACCTCTATTCCGTATACTTAAAAGAAAATATATTCAAACAATTATATTCATCAAATTTGAAGTAAAAGGGTTTGTAGGTTGTGTGGGAATATAGTCTGAATTGATCAAAAGAGTGAAATTAAAGATACTGTATAAGAATTTTTTCTTTGGAGTAAACACAGCAATGAGAGTAGGCTGACCATGTCTCACTCAAAGACATTAAGGATCTTATTTTAGTAACTGGATATGAAGGATGAACAATCAAATGTCTAAGTTAAGTTGTTCCATCTCACCCTGCATCAAAGGGGTCTAAAGTCCAGCCAGACTTCTATTGAATTTGTGGATTTTGGAAGTCCTAATTAAGGTTTACTAAACTTGTGGAAAATCTCCAGCGAAGGGAAAATGGGGGTCTGGCATGAATTCCCAAGATTTTCAATGGAGCCCCAAACAGGAACATTCTCTACTTTTGACCTCATTGTCCTGTTTCAACATCGTATACTGTAAAAAGAAACGAGATTGTTGTGCTAAAGATGTATATACAAAAGACCTTAGACTTGTGATTCTTAGTCTTCACACATAATATTCAAATTTGATTACCTGATTCTTGAATGCTGAATTCCTTTTTACAAATCTGTCTTGAGAGTGAGGAACATTTGTCTGCGCAGTTATTCATTTTCATATGGGTTGGGTGGTGCCCGTGCCAAGTGTGAGAAAGAAGAAGTCTGTCCGTTTTCAGAATGTAGTCTCAAGGCTCTCATAAGAAAGGAAGCCATCTTAGGACAGGAACCACCTGGCGAGAGAAATCCATTTTTAAACTCCTTATCAGATATCCCATTATACCCATACCTGTTTTCTGTACCTGCCCCAATTTTTTATATTAGCCAAATGTGCAGATTGCACCCCTGAGCTCCTCTAATCAGAGTGAAGGGTAGGACTGCATCAGGTTGGAGATATAAGAAGGCAGACTGCCTGCTCAAGTGTGCTTGCTTATTGGATCCTCTCTGGGAGTGCACCCTTCTGCAGAAGTAAAGTCTGTATGGCTCACCCACTTTTGGGCATGTGTTTGATTTTCTTACAGAACCTCAGAATTTTTAATAATTTTATTTCTCATACAAGGAAAGTTCAAGGCTATAAAACAATTACTCAAGGCCTGTGGGTGAGCCATTATTATCCAAGAATTTGGCTGTTCATTGAAGAACTTACCTTCTGAGTCCTAGTCCTGTACTGAAAATTCCTCTCATAAAGTAGTCAGTAAGGGAAGGGAACTGACATTTGAGCACCTGCAGTTTTTCAAATGCTTCCCCATTCTCACAAAAGCTCTGTAAGACATACATTACCCCACTTCACAAAAGAAGGAACCAATTCTGAGAAATGAAGAAAGTTGCTCTCAGTCACACAGCCAAAAGACTGGTCTGTCTGGACTCAAAGTTCAAGCCCATTCTACCATGCTTTGCTCTTTCCCCAATCCAAGAGCAGATAAAGGGACCCTAAAATCTATATTCAAAGTGAAAATGTATTGTAAAATGCAATGTCCATTGGATTAGAAGAGACTTGGCCTTGCTATGATGCTATACTATGCGTCTGTGTATTTTATCTGCAAAATCTGCTGGCTACTCTTTACTTCAAAGAGCCAGAAAATATTTCTAGCTATGATTAACTAATGCTAATGTGAGTGTTTAAGACATGCAATTTGATCATGACTGGGGAACATTTGCTTCACAGCCATCAAACTAAGACCTAATCCCAGCTTCGTTGCATTGAGATTGTCAGGTGCCAAAGGAGTGATGACAGGGACCAAGGCAAATATGACGACACATTAACAAGGGAGGCTGTAGGCCAGGAAAGAATCAGGAGACATTTGAAACAAACATTCAAGTATAATTTCAAGTAATCTAATGTCATTAACTGAGAAAGGTTGTCAGAAAAGTAGCCCAGTTTTGACTGAAAGAGCCACACAGACAAGACAGCTGAGCTCTCAGAAGGATCTGGTTTTGTCATCATTAGCTTCATTGCTATCTGGCTAAGCATCCTGGGCTGGCTTTCACATACAATGGGATCATGTACCATGGAACATTAGGTCATGCCCAGTTTGCCAGAGCCAGTCAAGTATGTTCTACATTTAGAAGAAGAAGTCTCGGCCCCAGACTCCTTAAAAGGCCACAGGATAGCTTAGAGTAAGTCTTGTTTTTACATACACATACAAACTAATTTCTAACACTACACTGACTATTTTCACATTACTCAACTTGGAAAATATCAGTAGCACAATATTTTCATCATAGTCACAAGATAAATATTAAAGACCTGCCTAATAGTGAATATTCACATACATTAGATTACATTTCATCACTGTGAACTGTCTCCCAAATATGCCTATAATGAAATGTGTATTGAAGAGCCCCAAGAATAAAGGTGTTAAAAATATAAACGTGTAAAAACCTAAAGATTTTTTTTCTTTCACCAAAAAACAAAGGACATGCAAACAGTAATTTTAAGTGTGAAAAAAAGGTCACTATCACATTCATAACCAAAGTTGTGGAAAACAAAATTGTAACAAGTTCTGCTTTCTATTACTTAAAATATTAACAAATGAATACACTATTCAGTCCAGGGAATGATACTTTGAGATGAGCTTTCTCATACACAGCTAGGAAAAGTGTAAATTCCTGTGAGCTCTCTGGAAAGTAATTTACCAGTATATTTCAAAATCTTAAAATGTTCACACTGCCTTTGAAAGTACAATGCTGTCAGAAATTCTGAGGGTGGGGCCAGATTGTTTTAACATTTAAGTTTGAGAACCACTGCCCTAGACATTCTCACCTACCCTCCTGGGCTTAATGGTCACAGGCTATAGATTGAATGTTTACGTGACCCCAAAATTCACATATTGAAAACCAAACCCCAGTGTCATGGTATTTGCGGTGGGGCCTTTTAGGAGGTTTTTGGGTCAAGAGGGTTGAGCATTTGTTGTACGAATTCTTTACAGAAAGGACCTGAGCACTCCCTGGCCCGCTTGCGTCATGTAAGGTTACAGTGAAAAGGCTCCATCTATTAAACAGGAAGTGAGACCTCACCAGGCAGGGAATCTGCTGATGCTTTGATCACCTTCCTGCCCCCAGAACTGTGAGCAATCAGCTCTCTCTCAGGGGAACTGCCCAACTGAAGCACAGACCTGCAAGCTGAGCCAACGTGCCAGTGACCCGGAGCTGGGTTTGCTGCAAAATATGTATGACCGCGCGAAGATCCTTAGATATATACTGCCTCAACCAAAAACTGAAGCTGATGGGCAAAGCCCTGCAGCGGTGACTTGTGCGGGGCGCGGCGCTGGACGAAGGTAAGATGAAGCTGGATTGCACACTGGGCCTGAAGATGGACTATTTCTTGGCAAGGCGCCTGCAGACCCAGATCTTTAAGCCGAGTCTGGCCAAATCCATCCACTATGCCCATCCATCAAGTCCATCCAGTTCCTCTGTCAGCACCATACCAGGATCCACAAGCAGGCGGGGAACAAGCTGCCCTTCGTGTTCTTCTGAACTACCAGAAGCATATTAGCTTCTCCTTCCGGTCTCCATGTCTCCATAAGGGTGGCCCTCATGTCGTGTGAAAAGAAGAATGCCAAGAAGGGCCAGGGTGGGGTCTGAGCTGGAGAAGAGGAGGAGAAAGATTAAATCCACCCCTCGCCTCCTGGGCTAAGGATTGTTTTGTTTTCCAGTCAGGTAATAAAATAGGACAAACACTTTTAAAAAAGGAAAGCTCTGAGAAATAAATTTCTGTTGACTATAAGCCAACCAATCTATAGTAGTCGGTTATAGCATCCTGAATGCACTAAGACAACATCTCTTAGGAGAATGAGATCTTCCCAAATCAATATCTGTACTTCAGATAAATTTTCTGAATTCCAAACCCATTTACCAATTTTTTCAAAACAAGCATGTTTAACATTAGTTCAGATATTTGCCCCATATCTTCTCTACATCCAGTGATCCCAGTCTCTACAAATGGCATCATTTCTGCTTAAGCAAGAAACCTAAATGTCATCTTTGACTCCCTGCCACCCCACCTCACTCTCTTCCACTTCATCTACATATCCAATCAAGCACTATTTCCTAACGATATAAGATATTGCTATGGGTCAATGTGTTCCCCTCAAATTCACACAGTGAAGTCTTAACATCCCATGTATCTGGGGTGTTCAGGAGGAAATAAGATCAAATTGCTAGATGAAATCATAAGGATGGGTCTCTAAACCCATAAGACTGAGATTGATTAGAAGAGTACACTTTCTCATTCTCTCTGCCTTTACACAGCAAAAAGATGGCCATCTGAAAACCAAGAAGAGAGTCCCTACCAGAGAATGACGCTGCCAGACTTTGATCTGGAACTTCCAGCTCCAGAACAATAAGTAAAGTACTGTTGTTGAAGTCACCCAGTCTATGGTATTTTACTATGGCAGTTCATGAAGACTAAAACAAGTATCTATAAACTATCCATTACCATTTATCTCCACTACTATCATCCTTGTATAGACAACTACCTTCCCTTCCTTCCTCCCTCCCTTTCTTTCTTCCTTCCTTTCATTTTGAGTTAGAGTCTTACTAAATTGCGTAGGCTGGCCTCAAACTTGGAATCCTCCTGTCTAATGCTCCCAAGTAGCTGGGATTATAGGGTGTTCACTGCAGCCTCCAGCTACCATCACCTCTTGCCTGGAACATTGCAAAAGCTTTCTAAGTTTCCATCTAGATCTGTCTCACCCCCCGCTTCAAAAAATTATCTACAGTGGGGCTGTAGTGGTGGCTCAGCAGTTATGGTGCTTGCCTAGCATGCATAAGGACCTGGGTTCAAATCTCCGCACCACATATGCAACTTAGTGTTGGAGAAATAAAGGCCAGGTGAAAAAATAAATCAATCCCCCCCCTCCCCCATTCCTCAGTTTTCTCATTCTCTCTTTAAAAACAATAACGACAACAACAACAAAAACACCATTATCTATACCAACTAGAGGGATATCATTATGTTAGGTTTCTTTTAAAAATCATTTGATGGTTTTCCAATGACTATATTAACACAGATATATCAGGATGACATAATAATTATTAACTGGTGTTCCCCAACCCCATTCTAGGATACTGACCCTTGTCTTTTCTCCTCTGTTTGCTGTACTCAGTGTTTCCATGGCCTCACAAGCACCCCGCTGGTCAACCTGCTCTAAAAGTCACTTTTTGACCATATTGGAAAATGTAACTTCTCTATAACCCACTTACCTGTGAAGTTGTGCTGTGGTCCAATTCTTCAGTAACCCATCCAGGCCCTGTATTATACGCCTACTCATTTATATGTTCTAATGTTTTCTAGCACTCAGCTTGTTATTTTGTTGTAGTTTAATTTCAAGTTTGAATTTCCTTGTAGCACCCTCTTGGTCTCTTGGGGAAATACCTCCTGGCTTACAGTCCAAGTGGTGGAGGGTTGAAGGTTAACATAGTTCCGGGATTAAAAAACACATCCATTAATACTTTACAAACTACCTGCAATTCATTGGCTCAAACACCTTTTACTACTTGACCTCTCTGTACAGCTCTCCACTCTCTCCAGGTCATTAGATGAAAGTCATGCTGACTTTGTTCCTTGAATCTACCATGCTCTCTCCCACCTTTGAGCCTTTGCACAAACTGTCCCATCCACCTGGAATACTTTTTATTTCTCCTTCCCTTTGAGTATTCACCTATCAAGTCTCAATAGAAACATCATATCCTTAGGAAGAACATCTTTGACCATAGGTCTCCTGTTATACATTCCCAGCATACTCAGAATTTCTTTCAACTTGTAACTTATGAACTTATAATTACTTACAATTATTTATTTAGTGTCTATCTATGTTTAGTGGAATTTAAGCTATAAATTCCAGGTGTCTCTTTTGTTCTGTAATGGAATCTCAGTGTCTAGAACATGCCAAGGGTTCAGTAAATAACTATGACAGATGACAAGGTTAACATCTTTTTATGTAGATTTCAGAATTAGGGTTCTCCTATCACATCTGTTTAGCTACAGTAACTAAGACTGAAAAACATGGTTTTTTAAGTGTTCCATTTGCAACAACTTTTCTAAGTATATCAGGATTTCATCAATACCATGCAACCAATACAAATTTGGAAATAAATTTGTTTGCTTACATATAACCTATATGCCTGGCTTAAATTTATCTCCCTCCCTCCTTCTCTCTTTATCTCTAGTTACTGAGGATTAAAATAGGGGCTTTGCACACACTAAGTAGATACTCTACCACTAACCTTCACTCCTAGCCCATTAGTTAAAATGTTTTACTCCATCAAAAGAATCTCATTAAAATAAAAAAATAAAGTTATGTCCTCCAGGGCATGGTGGTGTATGCCTGTAATCTGAACAACTCAGGAGACTGAGGCAGAAAGAAGGATCACAAGTTTAAGACCAGCTTCAGCAATTTAGTGAGACCTTATCTCAAAATGAGAAATTTTTAAAAAGGCCTGGGGATATAGCTCAGTGGTACAGCCCCCCTCCCCAGGTTCAACTTCCAAAAAGAAAAACTAAAGTCTCATTGTTCTCAGAAAATTCAAGCAACAGCTTTATAATGAATACATAGTATATATATGAACTCAAGTATAGTTACAGTAAGACAATACCATTTCTTCCTAAGATTTTATTTGAAAAGAGAGCTTGAAATCCTTCCATTTTTTGCAGGGAGCAGAAACAAAACTTTTGCAATAACACTGGAAGAATAATTGAGAAGTTTTCTTTTCCATCCTTCCTTCCCTGGGGATTTGAACCCAAAACCTTGCACCAAACTGAGCACATGCTCTACCACTGAGCTATATCCTCATCCCTTTTTTAAATTCTAATTTGAGACAGGGTCTTACTAAGTTGCTGAGGCTGTCCTCAAACTTGTGATCCTCCTACTTCAGCCTCCTGAGCAGCTGAGATTATAGACATGCACCACAGAACCCATCTTCTACAGGTCTTTATATAAAGACCTGAAAGACATCTGCAAGATAATGATTCTTTAGCCCAGTCTGTTTTGGGACCAACTGAAACTATTACAGCACTACTCCTAGTCCTAGCTCTTATTCTCCTCTCTTACCCTTAACCTACATAATTTTTCCTTCTCCATTTTATAAAACCAAGATGGTTTCTTCCAGTGGGCTGGAAGAAAGATAAAGGATTGTGGGAAAGGGAAAAAAGTTCTCTAGGAAAGAGCTAAGCCTTTAGCATCTATTAGGCAGCCCGTAATGCTGATTTTCCTACCACTAACCTTCTTACTTTCTCTCTTAGACATGAGAGAAATAGGAAGCCTGGTGGTCCATTTTCAGAATATAGTATTCCGCTTTAACTGGATTCAATTGTAGTCATTTTAATTAAAGTCCTTCCCTTTGCCCACCTCAATTATAAAATTAGCCAGTTGCATAGATTGTACCCCTGAGCTCCTCCAATCAGAGTGAAAGGCAGCTGCTTCAGGTTAGAGGTAGAAGCAGGAGGGCTGCCCCCGTCCAGGTGTGCTTGCTGCCTAGGTCCTGTAGCACACCTTTCTGTCAGAAGTAAAGTTTACCTTGCCCACCTGATCTGAGCACATGTTTGATTTTCTTACAGCACCTCAGTATTTCTAACAGACAACCCAGTAGAAAATACAAAATATACTTGATTCTAAGTCATGTTGGAATGACACTGATAGATTTATGCTACCATCAAGACAACCACAGTTGAACCATATTTAACAAATTATTTAGGGGCTGGAGCAGTGACTCAGTGAGAGAGTACTTGCCTCATAAGCGTGTGGACCCAAGTTCAAACCCCAGCACCACATACACAACAAAGTGTTGGAAAAGTGAAAAAAAAAAACAGATGAATAAATGAAATTCTTTCTCTCTCTCACACACTGTCTTTCTTTTAAAAAAGAAAGAGAAAAATGCTGGGCATGGTGCCACACATCTGTAATCCCAGCGACTCAGGAGTCTGAGGCAGGAGGATCAAAAGTTCAAAGCCAGCCTCAGCAACTTAGTGAGGCACTGAGCAACTTAGTGAAACCCTGCCTCAAAATAAAAAAATAAAAAGGGCTGGGGATGTGGCTCAGTGGTTAAGTACTCCTGGTACAAAAAAAAAAATGAAAAAAGAAATTATTTAACTACAACAATGATTGAAATCTCAACAGAGTCATTCCCACTGATCAACCTCCAGACCTGAGTCATCAAGTCCATTTAACTAGCATCAACAATATATCATCTTCCCTTGGATGTCAAACCAACAGGTCTCAAATGGACCTCATTATCTTCCTCCACAAACTGGGTTCCCCTCTTAATTTCTGTGTGTGAGCTACAATTATAGTCCTAGTCATCCAAGTTTACAAGCTACTATGACTCTCTCTTCTCATCCTTCCAGTAAAAGTACAGCATAGAGGGAAGGAGCTAGAACCTCATTTCTGTCCTCCTAACTAATGTGGGTTAGGCACTGACATGAGAGAGTTGTCAAGGTGAAGTCCAAGGTCCTTGTGAGTCACAAAACCCTGCGGCACTTGTTAAAATGCAGACTCCAACCACACCTCAGACCTACTGAATCATAGTTTGGTTGAAGAATCAGCACTTAAAATTAGATCCCAAGAGGACTTTAAAGCTAACTAAAAAGAATCAATAGTCTAAAGGAAATGACCCAATTATAGAAAGACACAGAGGAGCAGGTGAGTAAGGCACAATTAAGCTCCAAGAGAAAGCAATGGAGTGCCACCCAGGAGGGTGGAACAGTGGCAGGAAAACAGTAAACAGCATGAAAGATTCAGTATTTCTGAAGTCACCTTTCAGATCTGTTCATGAATAGTGCCAGGATAGGTCATGTAAAAAACAGGAAAAAACGGGTGTTGGGCACCCAATGTTCAGGCGCAGATGTTTTTAACTGGGATCAGTGGCTCTCAGGCCAGATTCACCTGCACCACCAAAGTGAGGGTGGGCAGGGGAAGGGGCATGCGATCCCGGCTGGGCAGTGACTTTATAGTCTGGGGTGGCCAGAGGAATTTGGGGGCCTTGTCCTTCAGAGATTGCCTAGTGACTCCATCAATCTTTGGGCGATTGCAGACGTCATTGGGGTTTGTCTGCCAGCGTCTGATTGGTTGTTCTTTCATGCCCTGCCCCCAGCCGCCTGGAATCAACCTAACTTCCTGACCTTTTTGATGATATAGGGCATCCATTTCCATCTGGCTGCTTCCTGCTGTTTACGGGGCATTGTGGGGGAGGGGAAGGTTCCGGTGTTGGTTTATTGATAGGGAGGCCACTGTAAGGGTGCAAGAGCATTTGGTTGCATGTTACTCCAGCAACCTCACTCTTGCAGTTTCAGGGGAACCTGATGAGACAGGGAGCAGTCATTAGAAGGAGTCTTATCACTAATGTGGGAGTAAGGATGGGAGTCAGCCAGGTGACAAGTCTGGTGTTTGGCCATCCTGGCCAAGGGTCATTTGACTGTTGCTGCCTAAGCCTCTCCCTGAGATGTCTGAGAGGTCAGGAGAGATTCTATTTTCCAAAAGGGAGGACCAACCAGAACAGTCATGCCAAAAACTAGTTCTGAGAATTAGAGCAATCATGAGACAAATAGTAGCATTTCAGGTAACAAAGTGACATTCCAGGGTCATCCCTGATTGGATAGATCCCAGCTGTTTGATTTAAAAAAAAAACAAAAACGAAAACAAAACCCTTGGGAACAATACAGGTGGCTGATGGGAGCTCAAAGGTATGATTCAGGAATACCATCAAAACTGTGTCAGTCAGTTTTGGTTGCCAGAAAAGGAAGCCACTCTATCTACTTTAAAGTCAAAGGGAGGGGCTGGAGTGCTGGCTCAGAGGTCGGAGTGCTTGCCTAGCATGTGTGAGGACCCAGATTCAAATCTCAGCACCACATTCACAACTAAGTATCAGAGAAACAAAGGCAGATGAAAAAATAAATAAAAATTGATTCTCTCTTTCTCCCTCTTAAAAAAAAGTTAAAGGAATTTAATAAACATGGCACATTATCCTTGATTTAGTGATGTTTCAATTTAGAATGGTTTGACTTGTGATTTTTCAACTCTACAATGGTGCAAAAACATCATCCGTCATTAGAAATCATACTTCAGATTTTGGATTTTGATTTTTTTCTCAGGGTAGAAATATGCAGTATGATACTCCCTCCTGATGCTGAGCGGCTCCCCAGCTCCAAGTGATCATGAAGAGAAACAACAAATATTTATAGCACACTGCATTGTCAAACTATGATATTGGGTAGGTTAGCTGCATTAAATGCATTTGTGACAGTGATATTAACTTATTGGGATGGGCTTATTGGGAAGTACCTTGATAATAAATCAAGGAGCATTTGTACAATTAATTAGGTGTTTACATATTTATTGGAAAGGCTGGGAAAGCAAGCTCTGAAATTCCAGGAATGATCACCAGAATTGCCAACCAATGTAGCTATTGTCTATGTCATGTTCAGAAAACTGAGGAATAATCAGAAAAAAAGGAATAATCAGAATGAGGAACTAACTGCCCAAATGCTGGTTCCAGGCACACTGCCCAGATCCATGCAAGCAAAACAGCTGTCACTGGCTCTCACAGGAGGCCACCAGACCCTGAGGCCTCTGCTTCATTGCCATACAGAGAACTGGAGCCTCCATTTCCCTGCTTGCCAGTGTAAAACAGCAGATATGCCACCTCTGTCTCACTTCTGTCAACCAAATATCATATTCAAATGTCTGTTTGGCAAAAGTTGGGTCACACAAATAAACTGAGGGAATTTGGGAAATGGAAGTTTCTGCTCTGTCTTATAGCCCGCTGCAAAGGAAAGAGGGCCATGAAGCCGCGGGTCAGACAGGATCTCTCTCAGCACCCTGTTTAGCTGCAAGCTTCTCCACAAGACTGGAAGCTCTCAGAGGCCAGGTACCTCACAGCTGTTCCATTAGCCCCCAGCACTCAGTAGAACATCTGATGACTAAGTAGCAAAAGAAAGGAAGGAAGGAAGTGAGCATGGAAGGAAGAAACTGAGGACCAGGGCAAGACAGAGATAACAGGTGGAAAACATTAGGGAACTTAATTCTGATGGTATTTCAAACCTAAGCTAAAAGGAAGCAGAGACAGATACCAATAATTCTTATTTCCCAGTAGCTTATCAGTCTGTTTCTTTTCATTTCTGTGTCTGTGAATTTCATATGGTTCAAATTCCTTAAGTCTGGAAAAAATCAATTGTCTTCTAACTGGTGCCCTGCTCAATCTCTCCCAATTCTTCCCCATTCTAGTCCAATCCACACACTGATCCCTGAACAGAGTTTCCTAAAACAGCGTTCCTCACTTTTTACTTGGAACTAAAAAGAATTTTGTAAAGCTTTATATACTCTTGCACATTACTAAACTATTTAAAATTTCTCATCCAAAGTTGAAATATTTGCAAAGGATGTAACTTCCGATATACTGTAAATATTGTCATTTTAAAATAAAAATATTACTGTACTTTAAAAACATATCTAATAAAACCTAAATATCATATGATCTATTTTTTTAAGTGCATGAGCAAACTATTCTTAAGTAGAGATTTTCTATCTTTCCTTTCTCTCCTAGAACTTCTATTTCTATTCTGCTTTCACCAAAGATTTCATTGTGACATATTTAATTTCTGGAAGTCTTACATATCATAATAGAAATATATATCAAAATTATATATGTTTAATTCCTGCGAAGCTATGTTTAAAAAATATTATAGGGGATGGTGCAGTGGCTTGGTGGTTATGGTGCCTGCCTGGCATGCGCAGGGATGGAGGTTCAAACCCCAGCACCACATACACAATGAAGTGTCAGAGCAATGAGAGCTACATGAAGAACAAAATAAAATTCATTCTTTCCTTCCCTCTCTGTCCTTCTCTCTCTTTAAAAACAAATATTCTAGAGCTGCAGGGGTGGCTCAGAGGTTACAGTTTGCCTCACATGCGCAAGGACACAAGTTCAAACCCCAGCACCACATACACAGCAAAGTATTGGAGTAACGAAGATCACGTGAAAAACTAAACAAAATTGATTCTCTCTCTCTCTCTCTCTCACTATTCCTCTCTCTTTAAAAAAAAATTATTCCAGATTGAGTTATATATAATTTCAATTATTAGTAGCATACTATTGATAAAAATACGAATATATCATAAATTTTGATAAGTAATTTTTAAACAAAAAAAAGTGAATCTTTATTTTACATATCTCTCTACTGAGCAGGATAAGCCTAGCTGGTTTTTAAAAATTAGGCCATATCTGTAGATAAAAATTATTTATTGCTAAATTAAGACATGGTTCAACAGTTTTATCCTTCTACCTTTCTTTGTTTTATTTATTTATTTATTTTTTTTAGAAAGAGGGACAGCAAGAGAGAGAGAGAGAGAGGGAGGGAGAATCAATTTTATTTAATTTTCATCTGGTTCTCATTGCTCCAACAGTTAGTTGTGCATGGGGTGCTGGGGTTTGAACCCGGGTCCTGACGCACGCCAGGCAAGCGCTCTAATTCCTGAGCTACTGCCCCAGCCCCTTTGTTTTATTATTAATATATATTCTGAGGAAATTTATTTGTATAAATATGTAGGTAGGAATAGAAGCGATGTCCACCATTCTTTGCACTCTGTCAGATCATGTCAAAAATCTTGAGACAAACTCGCATCATATTTTGTTTTTAAGTCTGAGGCTATTGCTCAGTGGTTAGAGCAGTTGCATCCCATATGTGAAGCCCTGGGTTTGAACCCTATTGCCACACAACAAAATTATTTTAAATAATTATTCATTTATAACTCAATTATAAAATTTCCTGCAATTTTATTGAAAATAAATTAAGAAGTCATTTAATTGCAAAATGATTTGTTACTCATTCATTAATGTGAATCCCTTTCTCAACACCAATACCAATCACTATATTGTTTCTAATTATCCCAGTGGGTTCCAGAGTTTTTTTGCCCCAGGAATATTGTAGTCAGATTACGGTAAGAGCGGCCATTTCTTCTTTTAAGATGTTGTATGTGAAAGAAGAGATCAATTGAAAGGGCAAAGAGAAATCGAGTATCCAAAATTTCATTCCCTTAAAATTCTTATTAGTGTTCATATCCCTTGTCAAGTGTTTATGTACCACACTAGTTGGAAGACTACTCCCTAATATAGTATAAATTGCCAAGTGGTATTTCTCTATTAGCATAAAATACTCACATTTTGAAACAAAATGTTAGAAGGATGAGAATGATTAAACATTTAAATCTCAAATGGTACATTTGTATTTTTAGAAAGCTTATTATTATTATTAGTATGAATGAATAGGCAATTTGTAAAACCTATCTATATAGCCAGTTTCCTTGATTCTAGAAGTAACAGATATTTTTATATTTAATATTTTCTAAAATTTGACCCAAAAATGTAGGGTTTCTTTTTGAATAAGAAGCTGTCATTAAACCAACAGTGCATGTTAGAACTTGATGAACTACACTTTTAAAGAAGGAGCAAGGCAGGAGCAGAGTGGTGCTCTATTGTTCTTGGTCCCACCATTCTGTAGCCAAACTTCCTCCCAGACTCAGTTATCAGGCCTAAATATGCCTAGGAACTCCTTTCCCAGGCTTCACCTCCAGAGAAGCCCAGAAAGAACTCTGTGATGCAGATACAGGGGTCCTTGGATCAATCTTTGGGAAGCATTCCCCTAAAGTGAAAACATGCTGGAAAATGCATAAATTGAAATTTGTAGCTATGATGTATAAAATGGAAAAGTTAAGAATGAGGGTCTATTAATTAGCTGACACTGGAGCAAAGGATACCACTACAGAGTGCAGATACAATGAGTTCAGTATTCACTTGCACCTGAGGAACATACGATGCCCGTGGTGAGATCTCCCAGGATCTCTGAGGCCCTGACATGAGCCCCAGACCAGTGAACTCATCCTGTGGCCCGTGCTTGTGGTCTACAAGCTCTCTGGGGAAGGAGAGGACTCACTGAGTCACCAAAACTTTTTTTATGCTACAGAGGCTAAACACCTTCCACTGTATAAGCTACTTTACAGGCTAAACAATTTGAATTAAAGACAAACCTGACTTTGGTGAGCTCTTTACAATCCAAGAATGCCTGATGTGATCTTTGGAGTAAAAGAATTTTTAATATACCTTAATTTAGATTTACAATAAATGTTTGGTTGCCTATGTAGTTACCTTTAGACTTACTAAAATATTACTTATGTACATATGAATATGTATTAAAATTCTTCATAGTGAAAGATTATTGGAGGTCCTTAACAAAGAATTCAGTTTTCCCCTACTTATGGAGGTGCAAAATGAAGTGTAACTATAATGTGAATTTATTTTTTATTTTATTGAAAGTTTCAAGTATATGCAAAAATAGACTGGTACAATGAATCCCACATGTCTTTACACACTATTCTCTCCTCCCCTCAATAGGTTATTTTATTTTATTTGGTACTGGGGATTGAACACAGGGACTCTTAACCATTGGGCCACATCTCCAGCCCTTTTTATATTTTATTTTGAGACAGAGTCTCCCTTAGTTGCTTAGGGCCTCACTATGTTGCTGATGCTGGCTTTGAATTTGTAATCTTCCTGCTTCAGCCTCCTGAGTCATTGGGATTACAGGTGTGTGACACCACACCTGGCTCACTGGGTTACTTTAAAGCAATCCCACATCATTTCATCCTTGTTATTCCAGTATACACATCATTTTAATATATGGTTTTAAAAAGGGGTGATACATGATGTGTTCATGTATGAAAGTGTAACAACAAACCCCGTCAATATGTAAGACTATAATGAAAATAAAAATCTTGTTAAAAATAAATAATTAAATAACAAAAAGTGTTTACTTTTTTGGAGAGTGATAATGGGGGTTGAACCCAGGTGCTCTATCACTAAGCTACATCCCCAATCCTTTTTGTTTTTTATTTTGAGACAGGATCTTGCTAAATTGCCCTAGCTGGCCTTGAACTTGTGATCCTCCTGCTTCAGCCTTCCAAAGCATCTGGGACTACTTGGTTGGTGCCACCACACCTGGCTTATTTTTAAGTATACCATTATTTGCACATTCAAAGAAGGATTTTTTTTAAAATTTTCCACATAGTCTTACATATTGGAAGGAAACGTTGTTACATATTCATGTATACACAGATATTGACAAAGGAAGTTAAGGCTGATCCTAGTCCAGGATCTCTCTTCTTCATCCATTCCCCACTCTCACATCTCCTCTGTAATACCCCATGCTACGTATAGAAATGAGCATATACATGAATATTCATTTTTGAAATTTCTGAATTTCTCTGCTTGCCTGTGTATAGTTGCACTTCAGAAGGATTCTTTTCAAAGAATCATTTTGAAATGCTATCAGCGAGGCTATAGCGGTGGCTCAGCGGTTATGGTGGTTGCCTGGCATGCACAAGTACATAGGTTCATAACCCCAGCACCACATACACAACAAAGTATCAGAGCAACGAGGGCCACGTGAAAAACTAAATAAAAATTGATTATCTCTCTCTCTCTCTCTCTCTCACTCACTCTCACTTTTCCTCTCTCTTAAAAAAAGAAAATAAAAGAAAAGAAAAAAGGCTATCAGTAAAGCTAGTCTTTCTCACAAGATTTTTGGATTACACCTCAGGATTACTTTCAGTACTTGCTATTTTTTTTAAATTTTTGAACAACCATACAAATTTTTAACAAAATAATATAAAATGTGTATAGTTTCTGGATACTAGATTTACCCCCAGGAGTGCCCCCCCAATTTCCCACCCGTATCCCTCCCTTCCCTTATCCACAAAGTATTTGCTATTTGTTAAACAACCCAAATTATGACCAGTCCTCACTCTTCATGAATACATCTGATTTGAAAACAATCATAAATATTTTAGGAAGAAACCCCAATGAATAGTGGGGCAGTCTTTTTTTTTTTCTTTTAAACCAGGGATTGAATCCAGAGGGACTTAACCACTGACCCCCTGAGCCATATCCCCCACCCTTTCTATTTTTTATATTCATACAGGGTCTAAGTTGCTTAGGGCCTTGCTAAATTGCTAAGACTGGCTTTGAACTTGCAATCCTACTGCCTCAGTCTCCTGAGCCACTGGGATTAAAGGCCTGTGCCACTGTAACTGGCTGCAGTAATGGTGTTTGGGATACTCAAGAGTGTGAACCTAGAGCTCAATCACTCTGCTACACCTTTTTTCTTTTCTTTTCTTCTTTATTTTTTTAAACAACTTTTATTTTAGTTTTTCATGTGGCTTTCATTGCTCTGAGACTTTGTTGTGTACACGGGTGCAGGGGTTTGAACTCGTGTACTCACTCATGCTGGGCAAGCGCCGTAACCACCGAGCCACCACTCCAGCCCTCTTTCTTTATTTTTTGAGGCAGGGTCTCAAAAATATTCTCAGGCTGCCCTTAAAAATGTGATCTTCCTGCTTCAGCCTCCCAAGTAACTGGGATTACAGGTGCATACCACCATAGATGCAGTACTTTTTTTTTGTAATGGAGTAATATGCACCCAAGAGACATTAGTTTTATTCCTTTCATGGAAGGAGTCTGATGCTTGTACACAGCTTAGAAATTATCTACTCAACACTGAAGAAGAAATTAGGAAATCTGTCCCTTTCACCATCTCCTCCAAATAAATAAAATATTTGGACAAAAATCTCACAAAGGATGTCAAGGACCTATACAACGAAAACTGTCAAATCTTAAAAAAAGAAATTATAGAAGATCTGAGTAGATGGAAAAACATTCCATGTTCATGGTTAGGTAGAGTCAATATTATCAAAATGGCCATTCTACCCAAAGCCCTATACAGATTTAATGCAATCCCTATCAAGATATCAATGTCATTCTTCACGAATATAGAAAAAGCAATACTCAAATTTGTATGGAATAATAGAAGACCCAGAATAGCCAAAACATTATTCAGCAAGAAGGAGGAGGCAGGAGGCATCTCAACTCCTGACCTGAAATTATACTACAAGGCTATAGTGACAAAAACAGCATGGTATTGGTACCAAAACAGAATGGAAGACCAATGGAATAGAATAGAGGACTCTGAGATGAACCCTCATACCTTTAACTATCTGATATTTGATAAAGGGGGCAAAAGCATAGTGTGGAAGAATGATAGCCTGTTCAACAAATGGTGTTGGACAAATTGGACAGCCATGTGTAGACAACTGATATTGGATTCTTACCTTTCACCCTGCACAAAAATTAAATCAAAATGGTTCAAGGATCTGGATATTAAATCAGCAACTCTACAATTGCTCGAAAAATAAGTAGGATCAACATTACATGACATAGGGGTCGGCACAGCCTTCCTTAACAGGACTCCCATGGCGCAAGCAGTAAAATCAAGAATAAATGCATGGGATGCAATTAAACTAAAAAGCTTTTGCACTGCTAGTCAAGTCTCAAGAGAGAACCTACAGAAGGGGAGAAAATTTTTGCCTGCTACACCTCGGACAGAGGGCTAATATCCAGAATATATAAAGAACTCAAAAAATTAAATACCAAAACCACAAATAACCCAATTAATAAATGGGCTATGGAACTAAAAAGAAGCTTCTCAATGGAGGAAGCCCAAAAAGTCCATAAACATATGAGAAAATGCTCTACATCCCTAGCAATAAGAGAAATGCAAATCAAAACTTCACTGAGATTTCACCTCACTCTGGTCAGAGTGGCAAAAATGAAGAATACAAACAATGACAGGTGCTGGAGGGGCTGTGGGAAAAGAGGAACACTGTTACATTGCTGGTGGGACTGCAAACTGGTACAGCCACTCTGGAAAGCAGTGTAATCCAAAAACTGTGGTACATATATACAATAGAACACTACTCAGCTATTAGAGAAAACAATATTATGGCATTTGCAGCCAAATGGATGGAGATGGAAAAAATTTTGCTCAGCGAAGTATCCCAAACTCAGAGACTCAAGGGCCGAATGTTTTCTCTCATTTGTGGAAGCTAGAATTTAAGCAGAAATAGTACATTAGAGGGCTAACCTAACAACTACCTCAACATGTATGAATTCTTTACATGATCATGGGGAACTGTGCCTAGGTTCCTGGGGGATGTAGGGAGGAGGGTAAGGAGGGGAGAAGGGAAAAGGAAGGACATCAAGGTGACCAGAGATAAGTAGTCTGGGTGAATCTAATCCGAGGGGAACCTCTGACTTCCATGAGAAGTCCAATTAACTTGGGTCTTAAGTAAAGTGAAACAAGGAACCATAGGGAATTCAAAGGGGGGAAACCATGGTCTGGCACCAGTATTGGCTTGTTCTGTCATTACACTGTTGTTCTTGATAGTTTGATGATGAACCCCTCCTAGTTGTAAGAGCATGTTTATTGAATAAAAATTAAAAAAACAAAAAAGAAATTACCTACTCACTGATGAGAGATGCCAATGAGAGAAAGAGAAAGAACTGTTGCATACCAGCTGAAGCAGGAATGGAACTAAGAAGAAAATATGAGAAGCAGCTGAGAAAGTCAGCCAATTGGGTAAGGGAAGGTATACTTAATCTTTGTACCCTAAATTCCAGTGATTCCTGGCCACTTGGGGAATTTATCTTGCATTTCAGGGCTTCATGCTTTTTCAAATAATGTTCCCTGTGACTGGAATGCCTACTCACACTGGGTGGACCCACTGAGTCAATCTCTAGTCATCCTTTAAGACCTTGATCAAATATTATCACATTCTTGGGCTCTCTGGCACAATTAGTTTTTCCATTGTCTAGCCCCATAGCGGGCACCTCTTTTAGGTATCTCTGTGACTGTTTTATATTTTCCAAAAATGTGTATATTTTCCCAATTAGATTAGGAGCTTAATTTTTGTATATTTGGTTCTCAAAGACTGGCACACAGTGGGCCTTCAGTAATCACTTATTACATAGACAGGATTGATAATATGTTATCTTTACATGTTTTAGAGCCTGTAATGTCCTCATAATGTAGCAAAGTAGTCATAGGCTCTAGACATTGTAGAATAAATCAAAGAAAAACCTTATCCTTATGCAAAAGCAGTTTCTGTCAAGTTCTAGTGGAAAGTTATAACATAGAACTGACCAAAAAAATGTTAGCAGTTTATTTTCCTCTCTTTTAAAAAATGAATTATCCATATCAGTTTTTTGGTATCATGCTTGTTTTATTTTTCTTTGAGAGATTAACAGTTGAAGAATTATGAATTAAGTACAAATTGAAACTGAGCTCAAATTTATTTGATCTGCATTCTTCTCAAAATAAATTGGAAGGCAGAACACAAAGCACAAGAATGAATCACCTACTTCGAAGGAAATAAATGACTGATTGTCGAAGTCATTGTGTATAAAAAGTATAGAACATTGAAACAATTGAACTATTGAAATTTGGAACTTAATATGCTCTCTTGTCAGAATGACTCATAGACTCTTCTGTCTCTCCTCCCTTCTGTTCCAGGGCAAGAAAAGGCCCCATTGGTTCCTACTCAAATGCCCGACCTGGCCTTTGGCCTTGGTGGAAAGTGAAGACACCTCTCCAGCATTGTGCCAGCATATGCCACACCTATCACACCTGTGACATAGTCCCAGGATAAGAGTTAAAGGAGCATGTGGGTAGGCTACGTGGGTAGAAAATAGAAAGGGAGAGCCACCTGTAAAGGAAAATGTCTTCAGATGTCACCAATTCTTGTCTGAACCTGAATTTTTATCAAGACAGTAAATAAAATCTGGCTCAAAGCATATTTTCATAGTAGGTTTTTTCTCCTTTTTTAAATCAGAAAATCCACAGAAATTTTTACAATCCTTCTTGTCAGGTGGTAAGAATTCCATGAAACCATTTTTGAATGGACATAACCTGAGTTGGATACAGAAGAAACCAGGACTAAAGTAGTTGAGCAACAGGTTTGCTTGGTTTTAGTGGTTACATTGCACAACATAGGCAAGGCATCCCATGACATAAAAGATTGTTATAACTCAACTTGGAAATCCAGCCAGACCACCCAAGGACTTATAAAAGCACTCCAGACTTCACAACATAGGAACCATTTCTCTGACCTCATGATACATGGTCTTGAGTCCTATGACCTTTTTTCAATTGAAAAATATACAAAATAAATTAGCATTTGGTTTTTGTTTTATTAAAGGAAATTTATATTTTTTTTTAAAGAGAAAGGGACTGTGAGAGAGAAAGAGAGAATCAATTTTATTTAGTTTTTCATGTGGCTTTTGTTGCTCTGACACTCCATTGTGTATGTTGTGCGGGGATCAAACCAGCGTTTTCATGCATACCAGGCAAGCACTGTGAATGCTGAGCCACCACTCCAGCCCAAGAAATTTGTATTTTTACACAGACAAAATCTAAAATTATAGCTTAAAAACAAAAATAAAGATGAAGAAAGGATGCAAATAGAAATAACAGTAACATTTATATTTTGTTTGAAAGCATCCTGTTTTATAAACTTTATTTAAATTAGAAGGAAATAAAATTGTGCCTTTTCACAGATGACATGATCATATATAGAGAAAACTCTAAAACCTCCACCAGAACACTTTCAGAACTACTAGATAAATTCAGTAAATTTCAGGATTCAAAAAAATCAAAATACAAAAGTTAGTCATTTTTCCACATGCCAATAGCAAACTCTCTGAAAAAAGAAATCAAGAAAGTAGTCCCAGTTAGCAACAATAAACAAACAAAAAATACATTTAACCAAGGTGGTGAAAGCTCTCTATAAAGAAAACTAAAACATTGATGAATGAAATTGAAGAGAACACAAATGAAAAGATATTCAGTGTTCATGGATTGGAAATACCAATATTAATAATACGTGCATGCTCCCCAAAGTAATCTACAAATTCAATGCAATACCTATCAAAATACAAATGACATTGTTCACAGAAATAGAAAAACAATCCTAAAATTTGTATGGAACTGCAAAATACTTCAAATAGCCAAAACAATCTTAAGTAAAAGAAAAAGCAGGAGGCATTTATCTTCCTGGCTTTAAAACATACTATAGTAATCAAAACAGCATAATTCTGGCACAAAAAAAAGACATATAGAACTATGGAACAATATACAGAACCCAGGAATAAATCCATACATTTATAACTAACTGATTTTAGACAAAGTCACCAAGAATGCACATTCAAAGGACAATCTCTTAAGAAATATTGCTGGGGAAACTGGACAATCATATGTAGAAGAACAAAACCAACCCCTGTCTCTCACTATATTAAAAATTCAACCCAAAATGGATTGAAGACTTAAATGTAAGACCCAAAACTATGATAATACTAGAATAAAACAGGGGAAATGCATCATGGCTTTTGACTGGGCAAGGGTTTTTGGGGAAAGATTTCGAAACACAAGCAACAAAGGCAAAAATTGGCAAATAGGATCAAACTTAAAAGCTTCAGTATAACAAAGGAAACAATCAGCAGAGTGTGAAGGACAAGCCACAGAATGGGAGAAAATATTGCAAACTATGTGTCTGTCAAGGGGCTGATATCCAAAATATATAAGGTACTAAAACAACTCAATAGCAAAAAAAAAAAAAAAAAAAAAAAAAAAAAAAAAAAAAAAAAAAAAAAAAAAAAAAAAAAAAAAAAAAAAAAAAAAAAAAAAAAAAAAAAAAAAAAAAAAAAAAAAAAAAAAAAAAAAAAAAAAAAAAAAAAAAAAAAAAAAAAAAAAAAAAAAAAAAAAAAAAAAAAAAAAAAAAAAAAAAAAAAAAAAAAAAAAA
>PVKS010005716.1:0-83145 GCA_004027875.1 Aplodontia rufa
ATATATATATATATATATATATATATATAATGTTCTTCATAGGTATAAAAATGATGTCACTGTATTTGGGTTTTTTAGGAACAATTTAGTATCCGAGAGCAAGGCAAGGGATCAGGGAATGGGCAGAGGGAGGTAGAGGGATGTGGGAGGGGCATTGAACAAATTGTGTTGCTAAATTGTGTGCATCTAGGAATAGGTGACAACTAATCCCAACATTATGTAAAATTATAATGCACTAATACAAATAAATTTAAAAAGTATCTTTTGTCATACCAGTGCTACCAATAGTATCTGAAGCTTCTAGTCACAGAAGGAAGCTAAAATCATAAAATAATCTAATAGAATGGAAGGAATTATATGTAATACAATTATGAAAAAACATATTTTAGGTAAGTGAAATTCTATTGATGCCAACAAATTGTAATAAAGTTGCTGTCATATCCACTGAAACATGGTAAGAAGCCAACAAAATTTAATTTACTATATCATTTTGCTCTTCAAGAATTCCTATAAGTAGATTGTAGGGATGCTATTTTATAAATAAAGGAAAAGTGGATGAAAGATCGCAAGAAGCAGGTTTAAAACAATCCACTCATAGGAGTAGGACCAATATTCAAACTCATACCACTTGGCTCCAAATTCCATGTCTTAAAAATTATTTTCCTATGCAAATATTTTGAAGTAATGTGTCATGGGAAGGAAGGATCAATGTAATGGAAGAAGCTATGGTAAAGAGATGGTTTGAAGTACATCTGAAGGGCCTGTAATACCTTATAGAAATAGGATGTGTATATATTCCAGGCGGAAGAAAGCATGTGTAAGCACCAGAGGGTGTGGGAGCATAAGAAAAATGTCAAATGCCAGTTCTTTAGATAAGAACAAGCTGAGTTTATTGCTTACAGCTTTAATGAATTTCACTGTAAATGTTTAGGACTATTTCTGCAGGAGAGAGGAAAATTAAAATATTTATGAGGTTTGCATACCAGGTTCAATATATACTTTTAGATGCTTAAGACTAGAGAGAGATCATGATAAAACATTTTGGGACTGAGCAAGGGGATGACTTTGATGCATGAATTTCAGGGACTCTTGGGATATTATTCATCCTTTGATTCTTCCTATTTAAGAGTTCACTGATCCTTAGGGAGGTTCCTGAGTTTGAAGAGAATTATGCCTCCCCTTTCTCAGTAAATAAATTTTCATTGGAATGAATCATACTTATTCATTGTCTTATCTATAGTGATTTTCATACCACGAAGACAGAATTGAGTGTTAGCAGCAGAGACTCTGGACCCCAAAATATTTAAGTATTTGTTATCTTTGTCCTCACACCAAAAGGTGATTTCAGTTTTCACATAAATTATTGATTTTAGCCAGCATACAAAAACTACATTTGCTGATAGTCTACTCTTTTTTAGTATATTAAGTATTCTTAATCATGTATTAATTAATATTATGTATAATTTATGTGTCTATTATATTGCTATTATGTGTTACAACATTTATATATTTACTATTAAATATCACTATTATATTCTTCATCATGTGTGGCCAGTTAGCTCAGTTGGTTAGAACAAGGTGCTAATATTCTTAATTTCATTGTAACTAAGAATTCTTATCATTAAGTCAATTACACTTGACTTTCCTTAAAAAATAATTGTTCAGTGAGAGGCATTATTTTAATCACTGAGGATTTTGTAGTGGAAAAAAATCACACAATTAAAAAAATCTCTGCCAAGCAAGCTTCATTCAAAGAGAAATAGAAGAAAAATTATCAAGTAAATTATTGGAAAGGTAATTCAATGACATATCTAGTAGATTAAAATAAAAAATCCAAAGAGGGAAAAAAATCTAAAGTGGTAAAAGAGGACATGAAACGTGAAGAGTGGCTTGAGTTTTAACATGGAGGAATTGTAAATGCTAGTGGTGCCTTGTCCAGACCCCTTATGATGCCATCAATCATCTCCCACTGCACTCACCCTGAGGGTACCACAGGTGTCAGCCCTGACTTCTGCCTTTTGCCATAAGTCTCTAGAAGGCTGCCCTTGGCTCACAGGAGCAACCTGAGAGGCTACAATATGAATTTCTCATCCTAAATACTGACAAATGAAGGGATAATTGTCTTTAGTAGGACAACTCTGGGGGTACATTAAATCTCTGGAACTTCCTGAGGGTTGTGATTATGGGTGGATTTCTTCCAAAACTACTCCTTTGCCTAAGTTCCATGCCTGCTTTTCTCCTGAATGTATTCTCTCAATAAACCATGTGCACAAGGATTATTATCTTGGATTTTGACTATTTGATGTGATAGGTTTGAAGGACGTGTATGATGGAGAAGACAGTTGAAAGACTTTGGAATGATACAGAAAGAAATAATTTTGATTTGGGGAATAAAGAAGTGAAAGAATTCCAAATCTGTTGATTTGAACAAAAGAGGAATTAATTAATAAGGATATTAATTCCTAATATTTTTAGTTTTAATGACTGAAAGAATTGAGTTGCCATGAATTGGTATGGTAAATAAGGAAAGAAACTGATTTTTGTGGACATTACATTTGGCTTGTTAGGGTCCTTTCCATATTAAACCATAATTAGTGGTACAAAATAATTTTCAAAATATGCTCATAAAATAGCAACTTGAGCAAGACACAGTAGGGAGAGCTCCTCTACATTTGGCTTGATACTACTTGTAGGCCTTAAAGGCAGAAGCCTACAGTCATTCGCAGGTTCACTCATATATGATCATTGTTGCTGGTTGTTGGATAAGTCTTCAGCTGGGGCTGCTACTGGCATACCTAGAGGTAGACACTAAATACCCTTTGCTGCCTCTCAACATGGTGGAGGTATAGAGATGACTAGGAAGACAGGTCACCTTTATAATCTAGCCTTAAGTGTCATGCATTGTTTCTTCACATTCTCTCCATCCTGACTGTCTTATAGTGCAACTCAGAATCAAGGGGAGAAAAAATGTACCTTTTCTTTTGACAGGTAGTCAGTATTACTTTGCTTCTACAGAGAAGATAATAGAATTTTTGGGAAATACAAAATTCCATGTTTAGGAAACTAAGTTTAGACATAATAAGTTGCTATTCCTATTACATATCCAAGTAGAGATGCCAGGAATACTAAGCACGACGATAGTCTCTGAGTTTAGAGAAAATGTAACCCATATCGAATAATTCAAAAGGCAACAAAATTATGTTTTGAACATGTTTAAAATCTGTTTTCCCAAATGCTCTTTGTTATTTAAGTGTCAAAATTGACTTCTCTATTCTAGAGTTACATCTAAAAGAAGGTCAGTGAAGCCACATAAAGGTGTAGCAGGAGAATAATTCTATATTAGATATGTCTAGGGTGGACAGTTGCCTCAGGCTAAGCATGACCAGCTTCTGAAGGCTAGAAAGTAGATTCTCCTTCTTGAAACATGGATTTGAAGTGGGAAGGGATTCAAAGAACATTAGAGTTCTGAGACGTCTGAGTCCCTGGAGTAGCTCCACAAAATCATGAGAAACTAGCTGTTTCTCTATCAATGACATAAAGTTTCAAACAAGACAAAGCAAGTCTAAGAATTCTATTGAATTTAAATTCAATAACCTCCAGAATCACATCAGAATTGGTTTCTGGGAAGATTATTCCCTCAGAGAACAGAGGAAGATTACTGCATCAAAGGCATGAAAAATCTGGATTTTTAATTTTCATTTTGCAGTGAAAATTCAGGCAATTGCCCCATATTTGCCTTGCTTTAATTATGTAATATCTTTAGAATAAGCTAGTTCTTCTTACAGTCTCATTTAAAATGACAGCCAGTATCTGGCTCCACAGAGTCATGCCCTCAAGGCACACTTTGTTTCAGATGATCACAAGCAGTACCTTAAATAGCTCCTTCATCAATGGGTAAAAGGTGTCTCCAGGTTCCAGTTTCAGCAAGTGAGCAACAACATAATGCACTTTGCTTTGTTTCATCTTCCCTAGATATTTATTACAAATATTCTAAATTACTTATTAAATTTCTTTAGTATCTGCTACCTATAAACAAGTTCTGAATCCAATTATTTTTAAGTGATGTTCTTTGTTTGTAAGTCTGAGATTCCCTTTAGCTAACATAAAGAAAAAGAGAATTTATTGGAACTCACAGGATTTATGGGGAAGAAGAGAATGCTGAATCAGAAATAATAGAAACCACAGAGTTCCTGTATTTCTTTTTATAGGCAAATTCTCAAGAGCCTCATGCCTTTGGTGCCATGAAAATGAATAAATGCTTTTTTTTCTTTCATTACTTTTCCTTTCATCACTCTGCTCATGGTTGAAGTTCCATAGAGGAAATAGGACTTTGATTATTGGATTTACCAGATGGTAGGCCAAGAAAGCTAAATAATACCACACAAGAAATTTAAACTGCATCAGCAAAGAAGACAGCTTAAGAAACAAACACACACACTCCCAAAAAAATATATAGTAAAAATTAAAAAAAAATCTTACTACCCAAATCCAATAGCTTCTTTTGTCTTTGAAACTTATTCCCACTTGCCAGAATTGGATTATTTACTTTATAATTCTCAGCTTAGGAGAATTCACATTTCATTTGGACAGATCCTGGTTAGCTTGACATGCATATAGAAATATTGAAATATAAACATAGATGCTTTTCCTTATATTCTTAGTTCCTTTATTTTGAAACCATAAATTTTAAATTTGGAACCGGCGCAATGTTTTTATTATTTTTGCTAAAGTGTTCAGTAGAATAGAACCACAGAAAGTGTTTGTAAAAAACAGAAAAAGGATAATGATACTGGTGTAAATCCAGGCGGAGATGTTTATTGGGATTTGCTGCTCTCGGGCCAATTTCACCTGCGCCGCCATAATGAGGGTAGGCATGGGAAGTGGCAGCTGGCCAGAATGGCAGGCGGGGAAAATGGTGCAATGGACCTTCGCCGGGCAGCAGGTTTTGCTGGCTAACTGGAAGTTCATGATTGGTCCTTCAGAGATTGGCTGGTGTGTCCATCAATCCATCGGATCTTGTCCACTAGAGTCCCGATTGGCTGTTCTTTTCATGGGCAAGCTGACCTTTGCCTTGCCCCTTAGCCAGCATGCCTGGCCTCATTGTCTTGGCTGAAGCCATGCCCTCAGCCAGGGGCCATGATGCTGTGAAGTGTGGGCTAGCTGAAGCCAAGCCCCCAGCCAGCATAACAGTGTTTATATAATTATATATAATTATTTAAACACACACACACACACACACACGTATATATATATTTGGGTCAAACAACTTATATCTAAGCAAAGTGAGGAGCAGCTTTTTGCCTGGACTATGATTTGCGTCTGTGATTGATCCATAAAAGACTTTATAATTCTTGTCTTTCAAAAAATCTGCCTATATTTGAAGGGGAGACACAAAAGCAGAATAATAAATACACTCTATAAAATTAAAGAAATATAAAAGTGATGCCAGTGTTGGTGCTATCCAGTTAGTGTTCTCCGGAAATGAAGAATGAAACTGAAAGACATTGAGGCAAGCAGAGAAGACAGATTTTGAGAAAGGATAGAATTTTTAAGAAAGGATAGACTTTTAAGAAAGGCTAGAAAAGACTTTTTCAGGAGAAGAGAGTCTTGGAGCCAAGAACTCAAAGAGGGGCTCTGGCTTGTCTTTCTTATAGTCTCTCAAAATTCGCCCCCTTTGATTAATCATTGCTTTCCCTCCCCATGCCTGAGAGCAGGGTGCAGAAGCTCTGGTCTGATCTAGTCTTTTGTCCTGGGCCCATGAGCAAGCACCTTTATCAGCAGAAGAGATGCCTGTGTCCAGAACACTTTTGTTAGCAGAATGCCTTGTTACTAAGGAGCAGGGGTTGTGAAAGCAGATACTCCTTGCTCTCTTAGAAAAAATTACAATCAGCCAATTTGCTCCTTACTGACCCCCAGGGTTCTGCCTACAACGACTGCCTAACTATTCCCCTGTCTCAAAAGCATGATTTAGCTTGGATGTTTTTGATTATAGAAAATATTTGAAAATTTTAAAGCTTACTAAAATTCAAAAATAGCTCTTGGATTTGCTTAATTTAAGCAATAAAGTAAATAAACTTATTTATCAGAGATTATCTCACTGAAATTCTAGTTACCTGTGTGCTGGAATGCCTGAAATGCTGAAATAATTCAGAAATTTCCTAATTGTGTATTAAAGATCAATAATGAACAAATATCCAAATGCTTGAGTATGAGTTCCAGAAGTTCATCCCGAAACATCAATATACCTGGTAAGAAAGATTTCCCATAACAGGAACTTAATAGTGATTCTCCAGTCAAATGTAGTCCATTATGCTCCCTCGTCTTATATTTGAGAACTTAAGTGCAGAATAATAGCTCAATAACTGTCATTTTTTGAACCAATGAAAGCTAGTAACATCCCAGAAATCAGGAGGAAGTGATGCCAAAAAAATGAATATTTTTCCCATTTCTTTTCCATTCATATTATGTCTCCTTGAAAGCCAAGTTGTCCAAAAGTTTAACAAAATGCTTTTTGCTTTTTTTCCTTCTGAATCTCAGTAGCTCAGTATCACTGTTATTACCACTCTGCTCCATCTTCCCATCTTCCTCTGAGTTAATTTTCCTTTTTTTTTGCACCACTTTCCTGAGTTTCTTTCTGGAGAATTCATTCTCAAGGTGGACCCTTGTTCACTTCTTCCAAATAGTTCTTTCTTTCTATTAATCATCACCCAGGAATATGGAACCCATCTGGACCAAGTAGTATTGACGCAGGCTTCTGAATTCACCGTGAGCTAATTCTCTTAAAATCTTGGAAAGAACTTCATCCCTGACACTTTCCAGATTTCTACCCTTGATCACAGATCACAGGCATGTCCTGCCATTCATCTGCACCTCTGCCTTTCAAATATAATTCAATTCTTCTCCCTCCAAATCTTTCCACTATATACTTCAGAAACTTTATTTTGTGGTAAACACAATATCAAATCTTCATCCTGGCCCAAACCAATCTCTCTCTCAGCAGCTGGGCTTCCTGAAGTAATTGTCCCCATTGCCTATGGGTTAGGAGATAGAACCCCTATTTTACTCACCATTTACTTAATGTTCTGTGTTGTTCTGGGCCCATGAGCAAGCACCTTTATCAGCAGAAGAGATGCCTGTGTCCAGAACACTTTTGTTAGCAGAATGCCTTGTTACTAAGGAGCACGGGTTGTGAAAGCAGATACTCTTTGCTCTCTTAGAAAAAAATTACTATCAGCCAATTTGCTCCTTACTGACCCCCAGGGTCATTTTATTAATGCTCAATAAAAATAATTTTTCTTCTTTTCCTTATTTATTTTGCTTTGTGCATCTGTTTCTTTTGGACACTCCTTTTCTTCACTCATGAAATTTTTGTTACTTCATTAAGAGAGGTATTTACTTTTATGATACCTTCCCTTGGTTTTGTATTCTAGGAAAGAGTTTGACTTTTCAAACACAATAAGCCAAGAAGAAATTACTGCTCTTTGTTCTATACACAGCTAGTGAATACAAACTGGGCCTAGATATTCAGTGGTGACAGTCATATAAAAAGAAATGGAAATAGTTTTTAAATTCCACTTAAATTGGCATTAAATGGTTAGAGAAAAATTATTCTCAAAAGTACATGTAAGTACAGGATATAAGAATGTATTTTTTAAAAAAAGCAAATATCAAGTCCAAGGAAAATTTATTATCATAGAGCAAAATTTAAACACAAAGTTTTGCGTTAGAACTTGAACATAACTAGGGGTGGAGGGAGGGTCCTGTAACTATCTGCCTTATATTCTCACTACTTATCCTCTTGTCATCTTCTAGTTTACCTCCAAATAAAGCATTCTATTGTTATTACAATCTTAAATATTCAAGCCTAGAACACAATTTTCTTCCTTTTTTAAAACTGAACATTACTGAATCTCATAGGGCTGTTTTCTCATTCTGACATTCTCTCTTCTTCCTTCTTCTCCATTGTCGTCTTCTGATTGCTTCTCACATTCTTGGGCCTCTTTCCCATGGACCCCATGAAGTTCTCTTCCGCTTTCACAGTTTGGGTGGGCATTTCAAAACTTTCATTTTTCTTTTATGGTACTGGTGATTGAAACAAGAGGTTCACACATGTGAGGAAAACACTACTACTGAACTACATTATGTAAGATGCATGTCTTTTCTGTCAAACTTGAAAGATTGTGATGTATATAACCTACAACCCCCATTTTAGATCCCCCCTTCTCCTTTGAAGATAGTAACTCCCTCACCTGTGTAGGCCCACCTGTGTCTGCCCACCTCTTTCCAAGGACCCCTTCCGGTACCCAGCCATTCTCTTCCAGTGAACTCTGAATCACTCTGACCCTCACCACGTGTGCGGTAACCCCTGCCCCCATTCTCTCCCATTCGCCGCCTACTTCCTCTTGCACCCGCCTCCACCTAATCACAGCCAATCGCGCAGACTGCGCACCTGAGCGTCTCCAATTAGGGCAAAGGGCAGTATTGTATCAGGTTGGAACTAAAAACCCCTCACTTCCTTGCAAGGGCGCGAATTTTTCTTTCACCCTTCTGCTGAAGTAAAATTTCTGCCTTACTCACCCACACTCAACCATGTGTTTGATTTCATTTATAACAATTTTTATTTTATTTTAATTAGAGTTTTATTAAGTTGTCCAAAGTATTCTTGAATTCCTCTTTCCTCAGCCTCCCATGTAGATGGAATTACAAGGGTGATATCCCATCCTTCTCTTGTTAATCTTTAATTGTGATCTTATTCAGAATGTGCAGAATGGTGAAAGCACAGATCTTTGAATCAGAAGAACTTCACTTAAATTTTAAACTCTTATAGTTGCTATTTGTGTAACTTTAAGAAAAGTGACCTAATCTGAGCAGCATTTTCTAGATCAGTAAAATGGAGCTCAGCTATTTATTTCCTAGCCAGTTTGTAAATGTCAGGTAAGCATTTCTAGGTAAATATCTTTATTGGTAAATCAAACCAATATATGAAAACCAAATGCATCACCTAAAAGAGATTTGTTTCTCCTGGCACTATTTCTATTTTAGCTACCATCCCTCTAATGTTATAGATTTTTAACTACTTCCCTCATATCTAATAAATTTTAAATGTTATTATCAAGCACATCCTTTATACTCTTGAACAGATTTCAAATTCATTTATCACACTGTATAAATTGTTTTAACCATATTTTCACATGCTGAACAACTTATTTCTCTTCAGTAGGTACCATTTGAATTTCTTGAGTAATCTCAATTTAATAAAATTTTTATTATTAAATTGTGATATAACTTAAGTGGTAAGAAAAGCCTGCTGAAATATGTTTAACATGATAGAATCTATACAAACCTGTAGATCTAAAGTTGCTCTGAATGTTTCAAATTCACAGTGGAATTAAAAGTAAAATAAAAAATCTAAACACAATGATTGACTAAAAGGGTAACACATTTAGAATATTTGTACCTTAAGTCCTTAAAAGTGTATTTGCAATTACTTGATTTAATATTTAAGAATGTGTTTTGATTTGCCTTTGAAATAAGAGGGAGTTTGTTATTCAACACATTGAAATTAGAGTTGCATGTTTTTCAGGTAAATACGTTTGTAATAGCAGAAACATAATTCACAAATATTAGAAAAATTCAGCATGCTCTAGAAATGGTAAATAAAATAATGGTAGTAGAGAAAATGAAATATATATAAGTTGGTGGAGCTTTTCATACATGCTTATATTTTTACATGACATCATACATCCACAAATAATCAAATTTGCAATTTTCAAAAATTTTTGTAGTTTGAGAGGTTCACACTATTTTGGATAAATTGTTACCAAAAATAGTAAGCAAGAAATTGGAAGATACATTATAAACATAGAAAACTAAGAAATATCCAATTTTCCCATAGAAAGAAAATGTGAGCTCATTTTATACATTTAGTATTGACAACATGAATAAGATAGAGAAAATGAGTAAGCTTCATAACAACTTTTAATTAACAAATGTAAGAGCTGTTATAATGTGCTTATTCTTTAAACAGAGACTTCAACAGTTTCATGTTATATACCAACTTTGCTTTGCTGGTGTGGAATGAGTTTTAATAACCAGGTTTTGATAATAGTGCTTACAAATGTGAATTTTTGCTCATCATTTTCTTAAGAAATTTCATAGCATATTTCTGTTAATCCAATAGTCTCGCTATATTTTTTGCAAAACAAAAACATATGTTCTTAGTTCAATGACCTATGATCCCAAGACTTTGGCCAATTTCTTTTACAGTGAGCCTCCTGAGGAATTATTTAGTGGCCAGCCTGCATCACCAAAAATTCATTGCTCTCTGAGTTTGAAAATGATTTCAGAAAAGAAGATTCTAGGGCTGGAGCGGTGGCTCAATGGTTACAGGGCTTGCCTGGCATGCAGGAGTACGTGAGTTCAAACCTCAGCACCAAGTACACACTGAGGTCTTGGAACAATGAAAGCCACATGAAAAACTAAATAAAATTGATTCTCTCTTTCTCTCTCTCTTAAAAAAAAAAGAGACTTTTATCTTATTAAACCACATCAACCTCTGTTTCATGATGTGTTTTAGTCAGCTTTTTCACCAGTGCAACTAAAAGACCTGACAAGAACAATTTTACAAAAGGAAAAGTTTATTTGGGGGCTTGCAGTTTTAGAGGTCTCAGTCCATAGATAGCAGGCTTCATTCCTTAGGGCTCAAGGTAAGGCAGAACATCCTAACAGAGAGAGAAAGGTTGTATTCACCAGATACAAAATACATGCCCCAGAGACGCACACAGGGATTCACCTCCTCCATCTACGCACTACATTCTCTCGGTTACCACCCAGTTAATTCTTATCATGCACCTAATTCACTCATATATTAAGCCTCTTGTAACCCAATCATCTCACCTTTAAATCTTCTTGCATTATCTCACACATGAGCTTTTGGGGGACATGTCACATCCAAACATTAACCTAATGTATAGGAAGCACTTCTTTCTGAATTTGCATCAGGGTAAAGTCATATCTATGAATGTTCTCTAAGGTATTATTATTCAAATGCATTCCTTCACTTTCCTTAGTTTGTTTATTAATAGGATAAGTAGCAGGGTGAAAAGACATCTCAAATCCCTCAACTCTACCATACAGGGTACATCAAACACACTGGCTCAAATAGACAAGGAACAGGGCCCTAGGAGATCAGCATGCATTAATTACTCAAATATTGCATATTTGTTGTATGAAGGTGAATGATTTAGGATCCTAATTTTCAAGAAGCTTATAATTCAATTGGTAAGATAAATATATAACTGAAACTTGCATGATAGTGTATCAGCTGCAATGGTAAAAAACGGTAGTGAAAAAAGCCTGAGTTCTGTTGAATGAGTAGTTCATGCCACTGAAGAGTCAGAAAAAATGCTAATGCAATTATGAAAGATGAGTTTTAAGCAGAATATTATGGAAACATATTAAGGAGGGATTTGAACAAGACAGAAGAAATGAAGAGGAGGCACTAGTGGTTATCATAAACCGGATATGTCAATGGCCATAATAATGGCAGAGGTTATCAAAGTGGAGCAGGAGATTCATGTTTGAGAATTTTTCAAGCAGGATAATAAATGAGATTACATTAGGCCCATCCAGTTAATGCAGGATAATCCTCTCATATCAAGGTCCTTAAATTAATCACGCTAATAGATGCTTTTTACTGTGTAAGTTAACATTCTCTGGTTCTAGGCGTTAGGACAGAGCCATTATTTAGAGACGCATTATTCTTTTATGGCCTACTATGCTCTCACATTCATACAAGTTTCCTGTGTGTGTGTCATGACTCTGTCATGAATGGTTGCTATGGGACGATTACATAATGGAAGGTTCTAACAACGGTAACGGACAATTTCTAACAATGCTATGGGAAGTAGATGGTTTTGGATAACGCATCTAAAGGTCACAGTTTGAGAAAGGGCAACTTATGTCTTTTAAGGAAATAAAAATATAGGTTTACAGATTAACCAAAATGGTGTTTATAAAGTCTAACATTCCACCCTTTTTTGTTTTGTGTGGGGATAGGGACAATGGTCTATCTTCTGGAACTCCTTCCTGCTGGTTAGGGGAGGTGATCTGAAGAGAGGGAACTAAGTAATTGTCTCAAGACATAGGTCTTCAGGATGGGTTCTTAGTGGCCTGATAGCCAGACAGGAACATCTGATTAATCTTTTGATTGGTGTTGACAGATATTTGTCTGCTCAAAATTTTTTGAAAAGCTGAAAAATGCAAGATAAAATTAAAACAAGGAGGCAAAGAGTGGCCAGGAGTCCCAGGAGGGGAAGGAGTCAAGTAGCTATTGGTCCCTGGAGCTATTCTGAGGGAGTAGGCTATCCATATCTGCTTTTCATGTCTTCACTTAATTTGTTAAGAGTTTGAACCTTTTCCTCTGCTAGACCAGATTCATTAATGTAACAGCAGCATTCTTCCCTGAGAAAGACTCTGATCTTCTCAGCAGTAAGCAAATTTAAAGCCCATCTATTTTGGAGAGCTACCCTAAGAAAGGAGGTATTGGAGTGAGGCCAACAAGGAGGTTGTGGATTCCAGAGTCAGTTGCAGGTGTTCCTGGAAATCTTGGATGGAGATGAGGCTGTGTCCCAGTGATCCACCTGCTAACCCCAGAGAGCCAATAGAAGTTATTAAGCTTATCCCTAGTAGGACAGGAAGAAAGACAACTCTCTTTGTCCATGGTTGGGGAACTAAAACCTAAGAAAGTTCAATAGTTATGGCCGTTTGGCATCCCAAGAGGGAAGATTGGGTGGACCCCTCCTTGTGAGTGGACCAATTGTTTTGGGAGGACAAATAGGTCTCTTGCATGGTGATCTCCCAGACATAGATAGGTGAGCTAGCTGAGTCAAATGTGACAAGCACAGTTAAGTCAATGAGGATGGAGCTTGGGAGGTTGTAGCATTTCATGGGCATGATGAGTGTTCAAGACTGTAAAAGTGAAGGAGTAAGAGTAGTAGAAGTTGAGGGAACAGATAGATTTCTTCAGGTGTACAGTCAGAGAAAGTGAAGTTCAGAAACGAAGACTAATATTTGGGAGGAGTGAGGGGAAGTGAAAATTGAGGGATCTTGTTGCGGAGAAGGGATAAAAATAGTTGGTATCTGAGTAAAATGGGAGTGTAGATTGACACCTAAGTGTCTTTGGGAATTGGGGGGAGCTTGGCAATCTTCAATTCGAGAGGTCCGGTTGAGGAGACTTTGAATTGTGATCGAGAGGAGGATGATGAAGAGGTAATCACCTTTCAGGGAGAGACTCGGTAGCCTTTGTTTGCTAGAAAGTTAAAGAGGCTGATTGTATAAGAGGCAGAGGTTTGATAGGAGGGACTGGACAGTAATAGATCATCTACATATTGAAGGAGGGAGGAATTAGGGAGGGACAGCTGGGTAAGGTAACGGGGTAGAGTTTGTCTGAAGAGGTAGGGGCTATCTCAAAAACCCTGGGGGGAGGACAGTCCATGTAAGTTGAGAGGAGGTATGAGTGTGTGGGTCAGTTCAGGAAAAGGCAAAATGATTCTGGGAGTTGGATGCAGAGGAATGGTAATAAAAGTCATCCTTGAGTTCTAACACTGAAAAATTGAGAGATAGTGGCGGGGATAGATGATAGGAGAGAATAAGGGTTAGGGACCACAGGAGGTAAAGGGACAATGGCATCAATGATAAGGTGGAGATCCTGTACTAGATGGAAGAGCTGTTGGGTTTTTTTACTGCCAGGATGGGAGTACTGAAGGGGAAGAGGTGGATCAGAGATAGCCTTTTTGTAAGAGATCTTGAATGACAGGCTGTAATCCTAGAAGGCTCTTGAGAGGGAGGGGATATTGGGATTGTGAAAGGAAGTAGGTGGGGTCCTTTAATGCAATTTGAATGGGGGGTAGCAGGCGGCCAGGGAGGGCTAGGTGATGTCCCAGTCAATAGGATTTACCAGGGATGGTGGTAAAGGGTATTTTATTTGGGATAGGAAATGAGGATTGGAAGTGGGGGGCTCCTGGTCAGAGAGTGGAGATGACTGGGCTAGGAGAAGGAGGGTGGAGATGGAGAGTGGGCCAAATTGAGTTCAAAAATGGAGGGTGGCAACAAGGCTGGATAGTAAATCTCATCCTAATAAGGGAATGGGACAAGAGGGAATAATTAAAAAAGGAAGGAATAATAACAAGAGTACCAATTTGGCAGGTCAAAGGTGGGGTTTTATGGGATATACAGGGATTACCTTCTACCCCAACAATGGAAATTTGTGTGGGCAATGTAGGGCCACTAACAAGTAGGAGAGTGGAAAAGGTGGCCCCAGTGTCAATAAGGAAAGAAGTGGGTGTGCCTGCCACTACAAGGTTACATGAGGCTCCTGAATACTGATGTTAGTCTGGCTGAGAGACCTCCACCCCATAAGGTCAATTGAGAGTGGGTCCATAGGGGTGGTGGTACCATGTTGAGGCACAGTGGTACAGTCCATGGCTCAGTGATCTGTTTTTTTTTTTTTTTCCATTTGGGACATGGACCGGGCGGGTGGGGGGTGTTTGAGGCTGTGGGCAAGCTCAGACCCAGTGATCTTCCCTGTCATACTGGAAACAAGGTCTGGGAGGTTAACAGTTTCCAGGAGATAGGCAGCTGTTTTGGGAGCAGAGACTCTGGAGTGGCAGGTGTGGATGGGGGTTTTGGGCAGATTGAAGAGCTGTGTTTAACATTTGATATTTTTTTTCCGTCTCTGATCATCATGGCTGTTATAAACCTTAAACGCAACATGCATAATTTTGGTTTGGGGTGTAAGTGGACCTCTTTCTAACTTTCTTAGTTTTAGAAGAATATCAGGATAGGATTGGGAAAAAATATGTTATAAGAAGTGTTGGCCCTTGGGAGAGTAAGGTCCTGATTGGTGTATTGGGTCATAGCCTAGATTAATCTAGCCAAAAAGGCAAAGGATTTTCGTTCTTTTCTTGAATTATTTCCTGTAATTGTTGGAAATTAATTGGCTTAATGGTTGCTCTCTGGAGACCATCCACTATATAAGTTTGAAATTGACTACAGCTAATTCTGCAGTGAGGATTATTACAGTCTCAATGGGGATTTTGGTCAGGGACAGCTGTAGCCCCGGTTTGGTGGTCTGGATTGGTTTGATGAACCTCATCGGCATGGATTTGGGCCTGTTCTCATCTTGTCTGTGCTCCTCAAGAGTGAGGGTGTTAGAGAGGATCATAAAAATATCATGCCAGGTAAATTCATAGAACTGAGTGATATACTGAAATTCCTTTACAAAGGTGGTTGGGTTAGAGGAAAACATGTCCATGTGCTTTTCGATTTGAGACAGATTAGAGAGAGAGACAAGGTGAATTGAACATGAACAATACCTTTGGTGCCTGCAACCTCGTGAAGGGGAGCGAAAAAGGGAGGGTGATTATGAGACCTTGAGTGAGTAGTGGGAGGGATGGGCAGGGGAGATGCCATTGGGGAATGTGGAGGTGGAGCAGGAGCAGATTTGGGTGCCAAAGTTCGTGCTGGCTGAGGAGGAGGCAGGTGATAGGGAGGACTTTCATAGGCAGGATCAAAGTCAGATGGAAAGGAGGGAAAAGCCATGGGAGGAGGGACGGGTGACGATTTCAAGGCAAGAGTTGAGGAGGATTACAAGATGTGCAGAGATAGGGTTTAGAGTGAAGAAAGGAAAAGGGGTTTAGAGCAATAGAAAGGAAAAGGCTTGGATGTACAGGATCTCTTTCCACTTGCCTGTTCATTTAGCATAAATGAAAAGATCCAGGAAAATGTTAGGATCGAGGGTGCTCTTAAGTGGCCAATTGGAGGAGTTATCTAAAGGGTATTGGGGCCAGTCCTGGTTACAAAAACGAAAGAGTTTGCAGGATTTAGAGGTTTGAAGTTGTCTAAGAGACAATCAAGAGGGTAATCTGCTAGAATGAAAGGGCCAGACCCCATGGCGGGTATGAGCACTCAGACTGCGTGTGGGTAGGTGGATACAGGGCATCCCCAAGTAACCAACTACCATGAAGTAACTGCAAAAGCACTAGGAAAGGATCATCACTGTTACTGTTACTAGTATCTTCGAGTGGTCCCGGACCTCAGGGTGCTGAGGACCTAGTGCTAGGAATTTTAAACTGAGACCAATGAGAGATGAGGTCCTGGACCTCAGAGTAACCTCAGACCTGACGAGTTGTTGCCATGTTGGGAGGACCCAAACCTGAGCGGACTTACCTAAAAATTGAGCCAGGGTTTGGAAAGAAATGAGGATGATCAGATGAGTGAAATCTCAGCTCCAGGGAGGCACTGATGCAGATGCAGGGAATCTGCTCTGAGGCAGCTCAGCCTAAAATGGGAGCAGGCACACTGGAGACATGTAACTGAGTCATGGCACCAATGTTGGATGCACTAAGAGATTTTATTAGGAGTAGCAGGATGGCTGCTCTCCTGACTCAGAGTGAGAGAATTTATAGGAACTCTGCTGGGAATGGGACTTAGGCAGGCAATTTGATTAAAAAAAAAAATTAGGGACAGAGTTGACATTCCTGTGGTTGTCAGATCCCTATCTGCTACATGCTGAGACTCACATGCAACCTGGTGGCAGTGTCATGAAATGGTTGCCATGGGGCAGTTACACAATGGAAAGTTCTAACAACAGTAACAGACAATTTCTAACAATGGTATGGGAAGTAGAAAATGCACCTAAAGGTCATGGTTAAGCTAAAAAGTTTTTGCACAGCTAAAGATCTAGTCAAGAGCATCAAGAGAGAACCTACAGAATGGGAGAAAACCTTTGCCTGCTACACCTCAGACAGAGGACAAATATCCAGAATATACAGGGAACTAAAGAAACTAAACATCAAACTCACAAATAATCCAATCAACAAATGGGCTACGGATCTTAAAAAAAAACTTCTCACCACTGGAAGTCCAGAATGCCCATAAGTATATGAGAAAATGTTCTACATCATTAGCTATAAGGGAAATGCAAATCAAAACTTCAATGAGATACCACCTCACTCATGTTAGAGTGGAAAAAATGAAAAATTCTAACAACAACAGATGCTGGAGGGGCTGTGGGAAAAGAGGAACACTGTCACACTGCTGGTGGGACTGCAAACTGGTTAAGCCACTATGGAAAGCAGTGTGGAGAATCCTTAAAAAATTAAGGATGGAACCACCTTATGAGCCAGCTATCCCACTCCTGGGTATTTTCCCAAAAGAGTTAGAATTAGCATATTATAGTGATGTGGCTTCATCAATGTTTATAGCAGCTCAATTTACTATAGCTAGATTATGGAACCAACCCAGATGCCCCTCACTCGAAGAGTGGATAAAAAACCTTTGGTACATATATACAATGGAATACTACTCGGCTATTAGAGAAGATGATATCATGGCTTTTGATATCAAATGGATGGAGATGGAAAGAATTATGCAAAGTGAAGTCTCCCAAGCTCAGAGACTCAAGGGCAGAATAGTTTCTCTCATCTGTGGAAACTAGAATATATGGGGAAGCAGTATGTTAAACGGCAAAGCTAATAATAACTTCAAATTGTATGATTCTTTTCTCAACAAGGAGATGACTCCCTAGGATGCTTGGAGGAGTGGCTGGGGGACAGGGTGGGGGAAGGGCTTAGGAAAATCACCTAGGAGACTGGAGGGTACGAATATGGGGAAATCATCTCAGAAGGTGATCTGTGACCTCCACGAGATATCCATTTAACTCAGCGGTTCTTCTGGGGGAAGAACCGAAGCTGAGCATCCATGATATGGCATTAGCCCTAGATAACTAAGTATATATTCATTTGTTCTGGAATATTTGATAATGTTTTCCCCTCAATTGTAACTCTGTATCATCTAATAAATAAATAAAAACAAAGTCCAATATATCATCACTATAAAAAATAATTAAATAAAGGTCATGGTTTGTGACAGGGAAACATGTCATTTAAGTAAATAAAAGTATAGTTTTACAGATTAAGCAAAATGGTGTTTATAAAGTCTAAAACGGGGGCTGAAGCGGTGGCTCGGCAGTTACAGCGCTTGCCTGGCATGCATGATTACTCGGATTCAAACCCCAGCACCACGTACACAACTAAGTGTCGGAGCCATGTGAAAAAACTCCATAAAAATTGATTCTGTCTCTCTCTCTCTCTGTCTCTCTTTCTCTCTCACTGTCCTTCTCTCTTAAAAAAATTCTAAAACTATTTTTTATTCCCAGTAACATATTCCCATAGCCAATTTTGTTAAATAAAATTTAAAAAAGTAAAATAAGTAACAATTAAAAGTTGTCATTAATAAACATGCAAAGATATTTGGCTTGCAGTTCTTAAAAAATCACATAAAATGATAATGCATAAAATATGAGAATAACTGGATTTCATTACTTTGGCAGAGAAAAGTGGCAATGTGTCCCAGTATTTTGGAATTAGAGGAATCCATGAGAAAAACACTAGAAGCCAGGAGAGAAATACAGAAATAGAACTAATTGTTTGAAAAGGAATAAAAATGTTTAACACTTGTATCAATTTACAAACAATGAAAATTATGCTGTGGTGTTCCTTAGTATAAAACAAGTCAAATATTTAGAAAATATCACTCATGAATTGAATTCCGCATGGAACAATGGAAAAGAAAATTCTTCATGTAGCGTTCTAAATTAAAATTAGGAATTAAAATTAAAACTAATGAATCAAATGAATTCCTATTAAAATTGGAATTGTGTTGACCTACTTTTTCCTTTTCTGGTACAGCAAAGATTCTGGCACATGCCCATGAATGAAAGACCTAGGGATCTACATGCGTGCTTAAATGTTTGTGTGTAGTTATCTGTGTCTGTGGGTGAGTGCACATCTGTGTGTGTGTGGAAATGAAACTTTTAAATTAATGATAACTTAATACCATATAAATCAGCTTACATGAAGACTGAAAAAGAACAAATTAAGATGTCCTCTCTCTGGAGCTATAAACTTCATCACCCACACATGAGAAACAGCTCTCTGCCTTTGTCACCAACAAAATCTAAAACTTGTTCCGACTTCTATTTTCCTTCACATGAGAAAAATGATCCTTATCATATTTTTCAAGACACAGACATAAGAATCCTGTTTATTTTATTTCTAATGTGAGGTGTCCCTCAAAGGCCCACATGTAATAATTTGGGAAGGAAGAGGTGAAATGATTTCACTATAAAAGCCTTAAAGATCAGTGAGTTAATCCTCTCAGGGATTAATTAGAAACTGTAGGCTGGTAGGGTGTGGCTGGAGGAGGCGGGTCACTGAGAGCATGCTTTCAGCCTGCATAGGGTGTATCTGGCTTGGAGTTGCTCTCTCTCCTTTGCTTCCCCATGTAACTCCTTCAAGCTGCCTGTCTCTCTGGAGCTATGCCTGCCACCACGCTGTACAGATTCACCTTGAGCCCCAAAGGAAGGAGCCGACCTGTCATGGACTAAAAGCCCTGTAACAAACTTTTCCTCCTACAATTGTCTTTTTCAGGTCCATTTATCACCGCGATGAAAAAAATGTTTTATTCCTCTTTATGACCCTCATTTGATCTTTATCAAGGTACCTCTTTCCATAATCCCTCATAATAAAATGGTCCACCTCTTAGTAGATAAAAGCAATCCAAGTTACTGACACAGTCTGCAATAAGGTCAACCAAAGATATTTAAGCAAAAATAATTGAATAATAAAAATAAAAACGAGAAGACAACAAGCTAATTGTCTGATCTTTATCAAATGTCAGTTCTAACTATACAATGTATCTTAACCTTTGTCCTATTTTTTCCGCATGTACCAACTTATTTCAATTTGTTTTCCTTTTGAACTATTTTAATAATTTCTCAATTGGTTTTCTAGTCTTCTACTTGTGCCCTAGAAAATAAATACCTTGTTTAATATAAATCACCTGACATGTCAATTTTAACTTAAAATATATTTAAAAAAAACAAAGCAAAAAATTAAAACCAAATAGACTTGGTTGATTCCTTGTAGTTGATCTCTACTAGAAGAGTTACCTCTAGTTATTTACCACCCACACATATTTCATGGTGCCTTTCCTAAGGGAATATAGACAAAGAATTTGGAGAAAAATAATTTTTTCCATGGTAATACATAGATTGAAATAGAGAATGAGACCTCATTGCCAGATCCTTCTTGACCTTAAGGTACCTCTCTTCATAATCTCTCATAATAAACTGCTCCACCACAAAGCAGATAAAAGCAATCCAAGCTACTGATACTGCCTGTCCTCAGTAAGGTCAACCAAAGATACTTAAGCAAAAATAATTGAAATAATTGAATAATAATTGAATAATAAAAATAAAAACAGGAAGACAACAAGCTAATTGCCATAACAGAAATTGAAGACACATAAGATAAAACTAATTCTCTATGTTTAATAAACTTTAAAACATTTAAGAAAACTTTAGATACTAATATAGCAAAATGCTACAGAAATAACAAAGCAACAATGAAAACATGAATGCTAAGCATCAAGTGCATTGAAATATTTTTTAAATATATTGTGAGAGTAACAACAAATAATTGTACAAGAGATCAAAATACCAGAAAGATTATGTCACACGAGTATAAAGAAAAGAAACATGAGGAATGATACATGTAAAAAATAATGGGAAAGGTTTATGATTTTTCTATTTTAAGTGCAAGAACCAAGGACAATTTTTGAAAGGAGAATGCTTTTCCTTGAATTATACAAATTTTTAAAATAAAAGGGTGAAGAGAATAGATGAAAAATGACCTTCACATGGGTACAACTACCTGAATATTTCCAGAAAAAGAAATAATGCAAAAGAATCAAATCATATTGACATTAGATTTGATAGGAGCAATAATGGATTCAAAAGACAATTGAGTAATTTTTTGGATGTTATCAGTAAAATGATTTAGAACAAAGCCCACTCAAAAAGACATATTTCAGAATATGTTTAACATCAGATATCCTTGCCTCTTCATTTCCTGACATAGTCTTCTTTAAAGAGCATCCTTTGGGATACGCCAGGAGAATGAAACAACAGAGGCTAGGATATCCGAGGCAATCACTACCATACCCTGGACAGTAGCAAATGGAAATACAGAGATGGCAGGGAGAACTGTAGGAAGGATTTTCCAGGTAGGAATGAACTTTGAGAGAGAAAACATATATGGATGAAAATGTGGGGAAATGAAAATACAGGATGCAACATAACAAATAATTAGAAAATGAACAAAAAGCAAAATGAAAGCAATAGCAAAACATGATGAAACAGAGCCAAGCTGTGAATTAAATAAAAATAAGTCTATAGTGAAAGCAATGACTGATTTCAAAAATTAGCTACTATTTACATGTACCTTTAACCAAGATATGCCACATCATACCTATAGAAGGAATTTAATTCACACAAGTTAGTACATATGTACATACCAGTGATAACAGGGCTAATTTATTATTTTTTTACTTTTAAAATGAAACTATAGTAGTACTGAAGACAATACATCATTAAAGTACTTAATGATTGATTTCATTTTAGTTAAATGTCAGTAGCTAAATTCAAAATAGAGGTAAAAGGATGTACCTCATGTAATGAAAGAAAGAAGTAGGGAAAAAGTTAGGGAAGTTAAAATTTTCACCCATCATATTGAGGATTAAAGAAAAGCAAAACTGAATTGTTGTCCAAGTATGTGAAGTCAAGTTGCAGTTGTGATCAGTAAAAAAATCTAAAAACAAATATGTAAATGTCCAGCTCTGGGAAAGGAGAAGTGGCATAAGCCATGGTACAGTCCATGTAAACTCATGCATTTTAAACAAAGAGATTAAATATTCTATTTAAGCATCCAAGAATAGACCTTAAATATAGCCTTTTTATGGTTTGAATAAAAGGTGTTCCCCAAAAGCTCATTATGTGAAACAATGCAAAAGAGACTCAGAGGTAAAATTTTTGGGTTATGAAAACCATAACGCAATAGGTGTGTTTATCCTATCAGTATTAAATGTAAAGGTAGGAAGGGTGTGGCTGGAGGAGGTAGGTCCTTGGGGGTGTGCCTTTGGGGTGTATAGTTTGTATATGGCCAGCTGAATCTCTTTCTCTATTTTCTGCAGCCATGCCTTGACCTGCTTCCCTCTGCCACACTCTTCCACCATGATGTTCACCACCACTTCTAGCCCCAAAGAATGGACCTAGCATTCCATGGACTAAGACCAATGAAACCATGAGCCCTAAAATTAACTTTTGCTATATTAAAATTGTTCTTGTTAGGTCCTTGCATCACAACAGCAACAACAAAAAGTAGCTGACTAAAACAACCCTAGAGTAATAAATGTAAAAAATGAAGGTAAATTTTAAAAATATTCTAGCAGAGGGATCAAAAATGGAGGAGAAAACAGGAGACAATTGTTTTTATGTGTAAGCTGTCTGTGCTTTTCATTTGAGACTTAGTTCATGCATTACTTTGATATACTATTTAATTGTTTTTGAATTTCAACAGATAGCAGCTTTATTATTTTATTATCATATTTCTATCATAGCCAGTACACTGCTCTAAACAAATCTACTTCATTTTTTTCTACCCAGTGATTCGCGGCAGCCATTAGTGTAATCTGATTTCAGGAGTCAGTAGTTAAGTTTAGGCAGAAGGCAGCAAGTCACCCTTTCCCCTTCCCAAGCATGTGTACCTCTTTCTCTTTCCAAACTTCCTTCCAGAACTGACTGAAATCATTGCCAGTTACCATTTGGATTTTCAACTTTTGAAGGTCAAAAAGTGTAACAGAAATAACAATGAGAACAAAAATTAGTGCTGTCCTAAAGACAGACATGGTGATACTTCATCTTTATTTCTTCTAGAATTAAAAAAAAAAACTTTCCAAGCATTTTCCAAAACTATATTTTGCACTTTTCAATAGTTTTCAGCAGAACTTAGGGGATTTACAGCAAAATAGATACGCTGGGGAACATTAGGAAAAAAACATAGTAATATAAAATAATATTTTATCTTTCTTAAAGTAGTAAACCTCAGAAAATGAATCTTTCAAAACATCAAGTTTTAATGTATTCTTCATTTCTTATAATGGACTAGCATCTTGTGTGTTCTGGGAATTGTGTAAGTCAAAAGTTCAAGAAAGACCAGAAACCTGAAACCACAGCTTCTTGCCTGTTCATTCAAATCCAAACACCAAACACTAGTATTCAATGTCCTCAGCCTCATTATAGCTATATGATCTCATTGTTTAAATTTATTTTATTTGTTTATTTATTTATTACTCAATAAGCAGTTACTCATGTCAGAGTTAAACCTCAGTTTTCCTAAGGCTTTTAATAGTGGACATAATTCCTCAGTAGAAGCAGACTGGATTAATTTCCACTAGTTTAACACATAAGAATATTGGGAATGTTTTCTTTGCCAGATTAAGTGTTCAACCATGCTACCTACATTGAACAGCCTTAAATTATTTCCTTAGCTAACTCTAAAACCTAGAGAAACGTAACATCCCTGATTCTGCTTATGAGAGACTGTTGGTGTATAACAGATGCCATATTTTCTCAAACTTAAGAAAAAACTATTTCATTTTATATTATTGTTAGATACATAGTCATAATTCTTACTATATAATAAATACATTTTATATATATATATATATATATATAACTTAAATGATTTGTTATGCCATTTTCTTAATACAGTATTTTAGTATACCAAACTCAAATACCTCCAAGAGCCAGGGAAGATAAATATCAACTTATGAAATAAACAGGAGTATATTACATATATTACACTTTTTATATTTAAGCCTCTGTCATTAAAAAACACCATTATTTTAGATCATGCCAATAAAAAAGTATTTCCAGTTAAGCTATAATAGCCAATATCACTTTATTTATTTATTTATTTATTTTTAAGAGAGAGTAGGTTAATGAGAGAGAGAGAGAGAATGATAAAATTAATTTCATTTAGCTTTTCATGTGGCTTTCGTTGCTCCAACACTTAGTTGTGTATGTGGAGTTGGTTCAAACCCAGGTCCTCGTGCATGCTAGACAAGCACCATAACTGGTGAGTCACTGCTCCAGTCTCTGTTTGTTTATTTTTAAAGAGAGAGAGGGAGATAGAGAGAGAAAGAGAGAATCAATTTTTTAAAAAAATTTTCCCCCGGCCTTTGTTTTTCCAAATACTATGTTGTGAAGGAGATGCTGGGGTTTGAACCTGGGTCCTCATGCATGCCAGGTGGGTGCTTCTACTGCTGAGCCACTGCTCCAGTCCCTCACAATATTTGTAATGCACACTTATTAAAAAGCATTAAGACAGATATAAACATGTTTTTTATCAAACATCTAGCTCGAATATAAATAAATAATAGTAGAAAAGGATCCCTAAATTATCTTTCTCTTAGTATTTTCTATGGCCACAATTTTAAACGACATATTTATGTTAAGAATTTTGGTTAATGCGGGCTGGAGCAGTGACTCAGCGGTTACCTCACTTTCCTGGCATGCATGAGGATGCAGGTTTAAACCCCAGCACCATGTACACAATGAAGTACTGGAGCAACAAAATCCACATGAAAAACTAAATGAAATTGATTCTTTCTCTTTTTCTCTCACTGTCCTTCTCTCTCTTAAAAAAAAAAATAAAGTAATGGAACATGTCTTAAATCATTGTTCTCATCTGGTTTCTGAGATTTTCACGGAATTCACTGCCTCTGACTACTCAAATGTTGATGCCATCACATTCTTGATCTTTCCAGACAGTCTAAGCAGTTGTTTTTATTCCGTCAAGTATCCTTGAGGAGATTTTTGACTGAAATACTGGGGATTGGCCATTGTTGAACCAAGCTCCCCTGAAATCCCAGCCTGCTTTCACAGGAAATGACAGTCATGTTAAATGGTGGCTGCCCAACAGTATTTGAATGATACCATTAATTTAAAAACCCACCCAATTTCAGAAATATTTTGACATGACAAAATGTCCATCCTAAATTCCAGGGAGTGTAGTTAAATAAATATTAGGTAGGGGCTATTAAAAACTTGATAAAACATGTGGAAGTGTAAGATAAGTGAGCAGCAGAAATAGTCTGAGATGTGCAGATTCAAGCATTATTTAAAATGTCTAATAATGTGTAATCCTTATGTGAATGTGGTAAAGGGTAGGAGCCCACGGTCAACACTGAAATGCATTCAGGTTACTATTAGCATTGGTAAAAATGTGATGTCATTTAAAATGATAAGAATGCAGTGGAAGAAACATTTTTGTGGTAAGTTAAATAATGCATTTGTTATATATTTAATTTGAGATGGCTGTGGCAATAAAGGATACTGGTCAAAAGCAGTGGCTTTGCAGAATAAAAAGGTTGTACTACCATAACTATAGAGCACACTTAAAGCTGGAGGACACAGCAAAAAGCTAACCCCTCCTCCCTACTAAAGTTTGTGAACTTTCTTTTTCCAAAGTTCAGTCCAAAACTTTGGAAGAAATCACTCATGAATTCACGTAATTCCAAAGCATTGGGGTAGTTTGTTATTTTTCTTTGCCAAAGTAACAGAATCCAGGTCTTCCCATCTTTTAGGCTTGTTATTTTATGTGGTCTTTTCGGAACTGCCAGTCAAAAATCTTTGTTTATTTATCATTGCTGTCCTTTAATCATGATTTATTTTATGACTTAAATTTTATTTTTAATGAAATTGTCTATGGGAATGTTATTGGGAAGGCATTAAAAGAGATAGTATTAAATTATCATTAATTGCTAAATTTCATTCTTACATACAGAGAAATGGACGGAGACACACTTGCTGCTACAGGAACACATGTGGCTTCTTGCATCTCATTCACAGTCACATGCTAGAAAATCTTGGCTTTATGACTATGCAGTGTTTGTTTTAGGCTTGGAATTATCTTCATATTGATTTTTCCATCACAGTGCTGCTGAGATGTATCTCAAATATACTCAAACCTTACTTCTTGTTTTTAGTTTTTCTGTCACAATGTTACAGAAATGGGTCATGCACTACCTAATGCTATTAAGTCCTATTTCAAGATGTCGTCACAGGAAGACCTGTGGAACTTTCTCTTCTATAGTGAGCACACAAGGAGGAAGCCCTCATTGTAATAAATGGAAGGAAGGAGGCACTGTGGTATTCTCTAGCTAACTTTCTTATCCAACACCCTTGAATTTATGGTAACACTTATGTAATTTGAGGTACTGCTGGAGAGACATAGTGAAGGTATATCGTAGTCTATTCTTAACATATGCTAGTTGTTCCCAGTAATATATGCTTATTAGGAGAGAATGGTTTTCAAAATGAATTACTCTATGTAGCTATGTAACGCCCAAGAGACTAGGAATCTTTTACTATCATTGCTTTCCAGTTTGGGACTGAACTGATGATGGAAACAACCACTTTAGTGCTTGTAGATTATTATATAAAGATTTAATATAGGATCTTGCATTCACTTCTTTCATTTACATAAACCTAACCAGAGTCTCTGCAGTATAATATAATGTATGATATTACTTGAAATCAACTATCCATTATGATTTGGAAAGCTCCAGGGGTCTCCATGGGTTCTTTCCCTAAGGTTGGGACACAACTTCTGGTAATAATCTTTTCTCTTGATGGATCTTCTTGAGGGCTGATGATTTTTAATGTGTGAATGTGTGCGTGCATGATAACACACACACACACACATACACACACACACACACACACACACACAGAAAGTGATCAGCCACCACAATATGGATGGCAGCAAATGGCCCAGATTACATATTACATTTGGCTGTTGACTTACACTTCTGTGTTAAGGCCTACTATATCTATGACATTGCTATGGAAATTATGCTGTGCTGTTCAGACTTCTTTCACTGAGAACAGAAAGGCAATATCTCAACTCAAAATACTAACTTCACTCAACGTAATTCCCCCTCCTAAGCCATGAACTCAAAAACCAGACTGCCTAGTTTCCAATTCTGAGTGTACTACTTCCCAGATATATTTGTTTTTCAGTTTCTTCCTCTGCAAAATATGGATAATAATAGTACCAGTCTTAAATGTGTGGTTTTAGTAAGAGTTATTAATTAACGCAATATACATTTCAGAACAATGTCAGGCACATGACAAATGCTTTATAGTGTGAACCATTCTTTATATTTAGTTGAGAGGACATAGTTATCAAGTATCTCTTGCCTGAGGAAATGCATTGCCCCATCGTCTGATAGTGAGAAGAGAGAATATAAAGCAGGGCATGGTACCACCATAGCATTCGGTTTGTATGTAGCTACCAAGGATAAAAAGAATTGCCAGTTCCTTTGTAGAGAACTATCCTTACCAGATTCTCTCTTGACCCTCCAGCTTTATTCTTTTTTAATAACACAAATTTTATTTAACAGAAGGAACTTGTGCATGCTTGGCGTATGCCTGTGGGCTCCAACCTCTCTACACTTGAGTGGTAATTAAATCAATCAAGTCTTCCTCTGCTATGATTCTAAGTGTTTTCTGAAGTTGTAAGCTGCCTAAGGCAACTTCTCCTCTTCTGCTTTCAATTAAGTTATTTCTGCTTCCACCTGTTCACTGAATTGAGGGAAAAGGTACCATACGTCTGCCAAGGAGCTTCTTCATTCCTGTGTTTTGTGCTTCTTGGCTGGTAAAATGCATCTCCTGGTCCTTACTCCCATCATCCTGCTAGGCAGGAAAGGGTTTCTCATAAGACCTGCAGTTCAGCTGTGAGCAGACAGAGTGAGTTCCTGGCCACATCTTTCTAGAAGTGTCTTATTCCATTGCTAGGTCATGTATTCTTCATTAAAGCTTTAGCAATATGCCCAATAAAGTAGAATACAGGGAGAGATGATGGTGAAAATGAGTACTCTGAATCTTTGACCTGGGAAATTTTTGCAATATACTTTAAAAGGAGAAAAGTCAGGTCAGAATGTGTCAAGCTGGGGCATAGTGAGTGAGCATGCCCCAGTTTTCACTCTATATTTGATAATTTTCACAGACATGGAACTTATTTTGACTTTTTAAAAATTCCTCTCATAACAAGTAATCTTAAGCATGATCAGCAAATTTCAGGAGGATATTTATGGGTCAAATAATGCATGCACAGTGAAAGCAAACTGCTTTCTGATAGAACACAAGTACATGTTAATTAATATTAATGAAATAATTAGCATTAATTTATACCTTCTATACAACAATTTATCTGCTATTGGACTTTGGACACAGAAATTATATGGCCATTTAACTTCACTGAAATTTTTAAATTTTTCTTGTGTTAATACTGTATTGATCCCATTGGGATAAAAATATGAGGTTTTTTTTAGTATTTCTTAGCTACAACATTGGGTCAGTTTAATTAGTTTCATACTTCAAAGAATTACGATATGCTTCTTTCCAAAAATTAAAATTCAAGTCCTCTAGTAGTTGAGTAATAGTTATTTTTTTTTTGGTTGGGGGATGTATTAAAATGTATTAGTTAAACAAATAGAAGGAAAATCTTTCCTGTATTTGAGACATTAGAAACATCTCAGATCTATAGTAAATAATTTTGATAAACACTGGGAATTCAGTCTAGTGTAAGGGCTGCTCATAATTAAGATAAACACAAGGAATGCATAATATTTCAATGTAAAATAATTTAAATAAGTGGTCTCTGAGGTAGAGTTGGCAAATGAGGTGAGAAGCCACCTCTAAAATCTTGCTTTAAGCAGCATTTCTTGCTTATTAATCTGACAGCTTTCTCTGCAGCTTTCAAGCTAGCTATGGCAGTTTTAATCAGAAAGGAAATATGTCAAGTTGCTCTGAACTCAAGCCCATCAAAACTGTGGAATGTCTTTGGGATTTAAAAGAACCTTCAGGGGTCAAAGCTCTTATTCCCTATGTACTGGATCTCATGTCATTAACTTTGGTGAATACAGCTGCAAAGTTAAGGCATTAACAATGTCTGTCTTTTTCTTTGCGTCATCTATTTTACCTATTCTGGAAAATTAAGTCAGAATTTTGTTCCATGACTGGAGGTACTATCTTACTGTTTAAGTGCTTCAAATTTTGGTACTGTCACCAATAGAGAATATTGCAGCTAAATGCTATGATACAGTAAATGATACTAAAATAAGCACTAAGCATACTACTGTTTGAGTTTTTAGGATATTTATCTATTAATTACTTTTCCAGAAATATTTTCTGTATAAGTCCCAAAATGACACAGAGGATATCAATAGTAATTCATTTGCACTGCACACTGTTTAACTGAAATATATGCATATCAAAACTCTAACATTACTTTGCATAGTTGTGTGGTAACCAAATGTGGAAAATAGCTCTGAATTTTTACATCCATGATTCTTCCTTGTATGAACCAAGTTATTTTATGAAAATAGTACTCCATGTCAGAAGTATTTTATCCTATTACTTTTGACTTCTTTGTTTTTACAATTCTCAATCTGTCTCTCATTCTTTGATTTGTTGTGTTTTAGAAACATCTCATTCTCTCATTCTCTGTCCTATTATCTACTAAGATTTGAGCTGAGCTAGGATGCGATGTAGAGAGCTGAGCTGTCGTGTATCAAGTAGTCATCTCAAAACAGTCAAAATGAAAGTAGCAATAAACTTTTAATTAATCATTGTGATAATATAAGCAGAAGATTAAATGGAAGGAAGCACTAGCTTTCTCCATGTTCTGGTCTCTCCCACCCCCCAGGAATGGCATCATGTGGTTACTGCAGTTACATGAAAATGAGGGAATTTCTCAGTGCTAAGGGGCCTTCCCCCTTAAAAAAGACTCATGATATTGTATTTACCTGGAATGGGCTGAGAGAAGAGGCTGGAGGAAAAATTAGAATGGCAAAACACTTGTCAGAGTAGGGAACATTTTCTTCAAGGCCCTCGATAGGGAGGGGTCTTGGTGAAGGTTCTTTGGACAATATCTTAGTCTACTAAAGCTGCTGTAACAGAATATCATGGACTGGATGGTTTATAAGTAACATCAATTTATTTCTCACAGTATGGATATTGTGATGTCCAAGGCCAAGGCAGTAACAAATTTAGTGTCTGGTCAGGCTCATTTTCTGTTTCATGGATGGTGGCCTCAGACCCAGTCCTCACATGGCAGAAGAGATGAGGGACTTTCTATGATATCTCTGAAAGAGTAGTATTCCAATTCCCTATAGCTTAAGATTTCAACATATAAATTTGATGTGTGGGTATGTTGGGAGTAGGAGGAAAATAGATATTCAGTCCATGACAGAGGCCAATATTGGATTCCAGACTTTTAACCTTGATCATTTTTTCTGTGACCTTTACCTTAATTTAATGCTTGTGTGAAAAATGGAAAATTAAATAATGTTATTAAATAACATGGCTAATAAAGTTTAACTATGTGCATATACATGTTTGCATGTGTCCACATGCTTACTAGTACATATTCTTCATGTAAATGACATGGGCTACATTTATAAAGTTGAAGTATTTTTATAATTTGGAATTTAGCCAGTTTTCTGTAAGGGAGATTTCAAGACAATGGACCTTGTGTTCTACTAGTCTATCTTGAATCACACACTAATATTTGTCAAGAATGGAAATTAATCTTAATGTCAGTTTTCGTCACTGGCAGAGGTCACTGAGAAAGTAAGTAAACAAGAGGCAAAGAGATTTGATACAAGCTTAGTGATTTCTGGAATCATGGCTTCATGGTTGCATTGAATGTCACAGTAAGCAAAACCCATGCAAGCAGCATGGTAAGTGGTATTTACAGATGCACAAGAAATAGTTCTTGTGTGCCTGCAACATTAGATGAATGTTTTCAGTGACATCCTCATGCCTGGATTTTGATCAGTTTTTATTATTTATTTATTTTTTTAAAGGAGGGAATAGTGAAAGAGAGAGAGAGAGAGAGAGAGAGAGAGAGAAAGAAAAACAATTTTTATTTAGTTTTTCATGTGACTTTCATTCCTCAGACATTTTGTTGTGTACGTGGTGCTGGGATTTGAACTCACGTACTGGTGCATGCCAGGTAAGTACCTGAACCACCAAACTACTGCTCCATCCTCTTAATCATTTGTTGTAATTCAAGCAGTTTCCATGGAAGTGAAATGATTTGTTCTGGAGAACTTATTAATTCAAAATGTAGCTCTATTCAGAACAAAGACACGGAAACGAAGTTTATATATTATTAATTTGGCTCACTTTCTTTCATAAAATATAGCAATAATAAAGTTCTATTTATAAAAATAAAATATATTGCTCTATGTGATATGTAATTATGTATGGATTACTAAATTAGTACATTGAATACAAGTTGTGCTTTAGCTACCTAAATTTTATACATTAATAGTGGCAATTTTTGTTTAAATCTTTATCTCATTATGGATGTGGGGTATTTTCTTAGTTTGAGACTTTCATATGTATTTCATGATAGCATTTGCGATTCCATAAATGAAAGTTTAATTCTGTGTTAAAATATCTCTATATATCATTATACTTTGAAACTAATAGAAATTCACTAATATTACAAAGACCTCATTAGTTTGCACAAAATTTTATTTAGACCACTGTTTTACGTAAAAATCTAAAGTAAGTTTCAAAGTTTTATTTTCAGAAGGAAGTTTAATCACAAAACCAATACCTATTTTGAACATGTTTTGATTTGTTTAAGAGCACTTTATTTTATACACTGTGATACTGACCAACGAATTCATTCCTGTCCTTATTTTTCTGGCACAGAACAAAACCATATTAGCGTTATTTACACAAGCTTTGAAATAAAGAGGATAAAAGGAATCCAGATTCCAATAATTTTTCTACTTTTCTACTTTTGGCTGAGGTTCATGTAAATAAATTACTTTCTGCAATGCCTTATGCAAACAGATTTGAAGAGTGCTTTATACTTTTGATTACACAGGTAAGAATTTTACAGGACATTTTGTCTTGACTACTTTCCATATCTTCGTCTCTGCATTTTCTTGGCGCAAGATCTCTAGAGATGTCGGTTTTCTGGCCAGGAGGCCCAGGAGAACAACTGGCCTCTCTGGAGGCTGATGTTATTGGAGCCGTTTTCCTATTGCCAGAAAATGATATAAATTATAGGAGACTGAAAAGGCCACCTCTGCCACAGTTCTGCTTGTATTGGTGGAGTGATCAGTAAACTGCAGCTACACAGAGACTCTGGGGCCCAGAACACATGAGTGTCCTTGCCAGTTGAGACAGGGGGCTGGTGTCTGAACCCTACCTTAGTTTTCTCCTGGGCAACAAAGTCAACGCACCATTGCTGCTGACACTGACTTTGATGCACATGGAGATATTTTCAAAGAAAAATGTGATGTTCTCATCTCTGCTTCTATTTCCAAAGTTCATCATTACTTTGTTCAGACTAAAGTTTTATTATATGATATTTTATCAACAATATACATTCCTCTCTCTGTTATAGAATAACATCTTTAAGGCAAAGCACAAACTTTATTATTTTAAAATTGTGCTGACATATTATATTTATTGACTTATTTCTGTTGTTATTGAAGGTATTCATGATTGCTGCTCATACGGAAACTTCTCCCTCTGTCTTTGAAACCTAAAAGCAAAAAATAACCAAAGTGGTTTCTTCTTAAGAAATGAATGTGAAGTGGACTTGTTGCCTGGCTTACTGTATTTTAACATAGATCTCATGTTTCTGGAACGGTGTTCATCAAATAGAATTAAGAGTTGCTTGTTTCTGGGTAAATACTAACAATATACACAAGACTTTGACTCACTTATGCCTGTTATATAGATAAATGAAAGTGTTAATTTGATTGAGATAAGCAACATTTTAAGTTGAATATTTCTAAGTGACACATTTCTAGAGTTGATTAAGTATTCTAGGTTTTTCAAAGCGTACAGCAATTATTTATACATTCCCTATTTTATGTTCTTCTATGGTGGAATATTGAAAAGTAGAATATTTTCCTCTCTGGAGTTAGAAAGAACAGCTTCAGTTCAGGCTGTCTTGAAAGTCAAGTGAACTTCGTCCAAATGCAGTTTAAATTCTGTGACCTTCAGCTTTCTCTTCAGCTAAATTATGGTTCAGATATTTAGTTAACAGAGAAATTAACCTTAATGCCATTGTAGTAGTAGTCTTCATAGTAAATGAGGTTACTTACCTCACCTCATGTGTCTGGCTAATTCTGATCAGCTATAATCTGCCTGTCAGGTTAGGCATCAATACTTAAGAAAACTTCCAAGATATCTCCCCATTCTCCTCAGATGGAATTAGTCACTTCTGTTCTTAACCCTTTGTGTTAGTTAGTTAGCTTTTTGTCATTGTGATGAAGGTATCTGATGAGAAGAAGTTAGAGGCAGAACATTTCATTTTGGCTCACGATTTCAGAGGTTTAATCCATAGCTGGCGGACTCCATAGATCTTGACCCAAGTGGGTCAGTACATCAGGGTGGAAGAGCAGGGTGGTAGAGAACGTATTAGGACATGGCAATCAGGAAGAAGAGAAAGAGAGAGGGCTCTGCTCACCTGAACCAAATTTGAAACCCTAGCACACCCCCAGTAACCTATTTCCTCTAGCCACCAACCAATAGTTACCACCCAGTTAATCCACATAAGTGAGTTAATCCACTAATTAGGTAAAGGCTCTCATAGTCTAATCATTTCAGCTCTGAACATTGTTATGTTGTCCCACACATGAGCTTTTGAGGGACACCTTATACCTAAACCTAAATACCCTCTGATTTTTCTTTCCTTCTGTTTTAGCACCTATTACCACCTATCCTTTCCTGTTTTACCCTACCTCATAGAAGAGTGTCAGACCCAGTGCATTTATCAAATAAAATGTGTTGAATGAAAACATATAGTAATAAAAATGTGCTATTTCTATGTCATATTTACTATAACTTGGTAAATTGATATATCTTCTTACTTTTAAAATGGGGCCACAAAGGCTACTGATTTTTCTGGATTGTCCATTTGAATGTTAATCTATGTGCCTACAGGTTTTATGTATATATTTATTTTGTTAAAAAGCTTATTAAAAATGTGGAATTCAAAATTTAATTTTGAAAAATTAATAAAGAGCTGGGGTTTCAGTGACTCAGGAGGCCGAGGCAGGAGGTCAAAAGTTCCAAGCCATGTACAGCTAAACAACCATCCATGTCAAAAGACAGACTCCATTAGGGGAAGTGGAAAAGAATATTTACTCACATTCACTGTTATATGTAAACCACTGTTCTAAGTTCTGGAAATAGACTGTAATCCAAATTGATGAAAATTTCCATGTTCATGTAACATTCATTCAAGTAGATATCAGAAAAGAAATACGTGCCAGGAGTGGTGGTACATAATAAATTCCAGCTACTCAAAAGCCAATGCAAGAGGATCAAGAATTCAAGGCCAGCATCAGCAAATTAAATGAGAAATAAAATGTCTCAAAATGAAAAATAAAAAGTTCTGGGAATATGGATCAGTGCAAAAGAAGAAAGTAAGTAACAATAGAGTACTTAGAGACTGCCCAGCACATAATTATGTTTTTAAAAGATTGCCTTTAAAAATTCCATTTCTTCTTATTAATGGGAAGTCTCACATTGCTTTTGTAAATAATTCTGTAATTGAGACATTAACACTTTGGATTTGTAAATGCCAAATGTAAAATAACGATGTTCTATTTAACCAGGAAAGCAGATTCTCTGTCTTTAGATAGCATAGATCTTTTCTTTTTTTCTTTTTTCTTTTCTTTTCCATATGGGGAAAACAAATGCTGCACCACTGAGCTACATCTCCTGTCCTAGACTGAATAGATCTTGATAAAGATGTATGTAATATATAAATTGGAAATGTTAAACCAGAGTTCTGATGTGGAAGACGGAAGCAGTTAAATGCAAAAAGAGAAAAGAAAGTATTCTTAACAAAGAAAATCTAATTGCACATATGCATTAAAGGCATAAAAATAAAATCATAAGAAAATTCATATAACTTACTACTTAAATATAAACAAACTATATAGCTACAGAAAAACAATAATAGAAATTATATTACCTATTTTATGTTAGAGAATGGTATAGAAAAATTGAAAATGATTCTCCGCTTAGGTTCCATAAACAAATGTTTCCTAGAGAAAGATACTCAGCACATTACATTTTATGTGATTGTGATTGATTGTACATGCTTTTCTGTGAATGCAAATTAATCAGATTCCAAGATCTAATTGCTAATATCTTCATAAATTTTTATCAGTAGCATTAATTACAAATTAATATAACCAAATTAATAGCATTGATACACAGATTTTTGGAAGAACCATTTACAATGAATTAATTTGTAATTCTTTTCAATTTTGTATTTGATAAGCAATGCAAGCTTTGTATTTGGGAAACATGTTTAGCTGTAACTCATGGGAACAATCTTGTTCAAGGATCTACTATGGGAAACTTTTGTTAATATACAGAATATGGAAATGGCCTAGTTTCCAGGAGTTTCTCAAAATTCAGTTGAATATACATTGGATCTTAGCCTAAAATCCTTGGCAACCTTTATTGCTCACTGCTTACAGTTATAGTTGGTTGGATGAATGAAATATTTTCAATAGTAATTACCGTGAATGGAACAAATAGTTCCATAGAATGTTGGACGCAATTTCTATTCTAATGTAGAATGACATTTTACTGTACCATAAAATAAACAAATATTTTAAACATGCATTTTGTTGGTGCTAATAGCTTCACATCCAAGATGATTCCTCTCTTTCCAATGATTGCTCTGTTTTTATCTTAGTTTGATTTTCTTCCATCTTGCACAGGAAAACATTTTTTGGCTTAGGAATCAGTTACTTGAATTTGTGCTGTGCTCTTTGTCATCTTATCTTGAGTGGGTAAGAAGAGTAGAGCATTAAGGAAAAAAAGTAAACTGTCCTCTAAACCTTCGGCATACAATTTGCAAAATTGTTCTAAAATAATGATGATTTGAACCAAAGCATGATTTCTATAATACATATTGCTATAGTTGTAATGGCAATGCCTCCTTCAAAATTCATGTGGTAACTTAAGTTCTAATGCATTCTATTAGGAGACATGACCTTTGGGTGGTAAACAGGATTGACACCTTTATTACAGGTCTGGTGGAAGAAGGGAGAACACTCTCCCTTTGTTTTCTCCCCTGTAAGGACACACCCACTAGGAATTTTCCTGGTAGCAGAGACCTACCCTCATAGGACACCAGCATCCCCAACTTGATCATGGCCTTGTCAGATACCAGAACTGTGAGAAATAAATTTCTTTTGCTTGTAGTTACTAAATCTATGATGTATTTGCATAACAGCAGAAAAAAAACAAGACATACATTTAAATTTCTTTTTTTATTAAGAAATTTGTTGAACAATCAAACATGCTTCTAATGAAAAAAATATATATAAGTTCTGATGGTAATAAGACATAAACTAGGAGATGAAAAAAGTTTGAATAGTAATAAATATGAAAATTGCAAAGCAAATTCACTTATATTTCCTAGAAAGAGGGGTATATGGCTATTATATTAGCTTTACATCAAATTCTTGTTATATAAACTGTATCTTCTATTTTTCATCTTTTACTTCTTATAACATTGTTGCAAACTTTTTAAATGTTTCTTTATCTCTCGATTCTACAAACAAGTCAAAATACCACCATTTAGCCCACTATAGAATTTTCAATTCTTTAAAAAATGCACAACGTGATTAAGAGGGGATTCTATTCCCTTAAAGGATTGTTTGATCTCAAAGTCATTAACTGGGTCAAAGGCCTAAATGTAATTGCTTGTAATTTAGTGAATAGAATTACATTTAATTACAAGGAAAAATATTCCATTGATGTCAAAGATCACTAAACTCCACCCAAGATTGATTTGATATAAATCTAAAGAGGGATATGCTCAAAGAGCTTAGGACACAGAATAATTTTCTGAAATAGGTCAACTCTCTGAAATTCCCTAGGTTTATTGGAACAAGCTGCAGCACAGCAGAAAGGAAACGGCATTTTAAGCACAATCTTTTTTTTTTTAAACACTTAGAGAAGTAGTGAATGCTTAGTAAGGTATTGGCAGATGTTCTCATTAGATAAAATGGCTATTAACAAGTGTCATCACGAATAAAATGCAGTGTGATACCCACATTCAAGCTAATGAGTAACAGAATGCAATTCTGCATTATTGGTGCTGTGATGGTCCTGAAGGTTTTACTACAACTCTGGCCAGTTCTGCAAGGTCATCTCTTACATGTAAATATCACAAGACAAAAGGTTCTGAAGCAAACTCATTTTCCTTATAAGTAAAGAAATACTAAAAAGTTTTACTTTTGATTAGTGAACACTGCTTCATGTTTGGCAGCCAGATTATGTGTAGTATAAATGAAGAGAGTTTTTGGTACCCTCTCTGAATATGGAGAATGCACTCCAGTTTTTGAATTCCAGCCAAGGCATTCGCACTTCTACCCTGTCAGTCTGCTGTTCATCTATGGAGAAAGCCCCCCCATCCCTGAAGGGGTAGGATTTTATTTTGCAGCTGAGTTCCAGAATAAACATTTTCTTATACGTCCCTGACCTTTTTTGACATTTCTGTATCTTTTCTGATTAAAGAGCAAATTAAATTTCAAAAAGTCATCTTTTGATTCTGTTTATTTGCACAAATAATGAAAATCCAGTGATATTACTGTTGAAAATTGCTGAGAGGATGTGCAGAATGATCTCACCTTAACTCTTCTTACAAGAATTCTAGAAAGTTTCTTTTAGAGTCAGAGAGAAAAAAGTTTTAATCCCCTCCTTGTGTAAGTGTGTTCTCCTTTTGTGCAAATATAAACCGCCATGTTGGGCAATAATGTATAAACGGTACGACAATCTGAGGTCTAAAGATGTTATTTGAAATAGAGAGGCTAGCATTATGGTGATAAAAAGCATTGCCTTAGTCAGTGCATTTAATTCTTTTTCATTGTCACATGCAACACCGGAAGCTGAGCACTTGATAAATAGAATAAGTTTATTTGGATTAGTTTTAGAAGTTCAAACGCTCTGATATATGCTGAGTTCAGGGAAAGCTTGGCTTCATCATATGGTGGATGGTAACCTGATGTGAGTGTGAGTGAGAAGGAGAAATCATATGATGTGATGGGAAGTCACAGAGTGAGGAGGGGCCAGCCTTGCTCCTTCACAATGACTCAATTTCACAAGAACCACGTAGATATACTCCCTGGGGAGTGTAGCGCCCACAGCACCCTAGCAATCTCCCACTGGTCTCATGACTTAAGGATCCCTGTTGTCACTTGTTAATATTTCTACACTGGGGACCAGGCTTCCAACACATTAAACCATTGGGAGCTACACAACATCCTACCCATGGCAGTTCAGCTCTTCTAAAGCTAAGAGCAATGTTGTATTGGCCTCCATGTGAACATCATGAGGATTTGGTCAAATCAAAGGGGCATGTTAAAAATAATGATTTTTCAAAATGATTAAATCAAAGTTGTAGGGTGTGTGTTTTTAAGGCTCTTGGTATTAAATATAAAATAGCGATTTGGAGATGCTGATGTAGAGAACTCTATGGGATAAAATCTATAAACTCTCTTCTCCAATAGCATTCTACTGAGCTCTATCTCAAAGTCATGTAAGTATCTCCTAAGGGCAAGTTTCTAATCTTTCTGCCAGGCAGCTTTCTTATTTGTAAAACAGGCTACTATTACTCAGAGAATTGTTACGTGGGTTAAATACATGAATATTTCCAAAGAGGTTGGCTTAGAGTGAGCCCTGTGTAATCCTTTCTTAAAAAAGAAAATAAGGAGAAATAGAAAGCTTTCCTCAGAAGATTCGGGATAACTTCCTCACCTCCCTGAGTAGTAATTGATCTGAAATATGCCTGACCTAAAATTTTTGCATAATGTTTACTTAACATATTTTAAGAAATTCCCTATAAGAGTTAAGCTACATATATTGAAAATTTTTTGCATTGGAAAAAAAGAAGTATTTATAGCCATTGTTCAGAGGATGAGCCTGATTACTACACTGGGAAAGCATATGATTCTGATGCAAAATTCCACATGTAAAATAGAATAACTTGATCATTGGGAATAATTTATTCATTCCATATCAATAATAAAGTCCCATTATATATGATCATGAGTTCATATGAATACATATGAATATTGTTGAAACATGGTTGGCTGTCCTCCTATAGGAATATGGTGCTACCAATTCTTGCATGATTTGAGGTAACTGAATAATATTTAAAGTTCTAAAAAAGATTTAAGTACTAAAGGAAATATAGTTTAAAACTCAATTGACTTAAGTACTAAAAGAAATATAGCTTTAAACTCAATTGAAATGAATCACAGAAATAAAAAAAAATGAATGCTTGAAAATCATGTGAAACTAGTAGAATGAATTCCTTATTGTCCAAATTAGGCCACCTCTCAGCAAACTACTGACTACTACCAACATTTTAAAAAGTTGAAGGTAGCCAGGCATGCTGTCATCCCAGCAACTCAGGTTTTTAAGGCAGGAGGATCACAGGTTCAAAGCCAGCCCTCAACAACTTGGTGAGGCCCTAAGCAACTTAGCAAGACCTTGTCTCAAAATAAAATATAAAAATTATGGTGGGGTTGTGGCTTAGTGGTTAAGTACTCCTAGGTTTAATCCCTGGTACCAAAAATAAATAATAAATAAGGAAAAGAAAAACAAAATTGAATGTTGCAACGCAAAGCCTTATAATAAAATAGCACATTTGCATATTTATATTTAATAGTACAAAGTTTTTTTTCTTCCAATTATTCTTGGCAGGTCAAAAATTAAGACAACTCTAAACTAGCATGTAGAACCAACCAGAATTTATTTATTTATTTATTTTATTAGAAGTATATAGAGATGCAGTGAGGGGAAAACATTATTAAAACATTAGCAATCAATGGATATAAACTTTGTTATCCAGGGGTAATGCCAAAACATGGATAACCACCTTGGGTTTTACCTGTTGCAGTTTCCCCCAGAAGAACTCATGCGTTAAATGGGTAGCTCGTGGAGGAATGACATCAGCTTCTGGGATGGTTCCCCCATCTTCCCAATCTCCAGACTCCTATGAGTCCTTCATATACCCTCCCCCTCTCCTCCCGCTCCCTACACCTCCAAGTATCCTAGAGAGCCATCCCCCTATTACTCTGAAAGTCATTCAATTTGAAGTTTTGTTAGGTTAGCAGTCAGTCCTACTGCTTCCCCATATATGCTAGCATCAACAGATGAGAGAAACCATTCGGGCCTTGAGTCTCTGAGATTGGGAGACTTCACTAAGCATAATTCTATCCATCTCCATCCATTTGATTTCAAAAGCTGTAATATCATCCTCTCTAATGGCCGAGTAGTATTCCATAGTATATATGTACCAAAGCTTTTGTATCCACTCATCAAGTGAGGGGCATCTGGGTTGGTTCCACAGTCTAGCTATAGTAAACTGAGCTGTTCTAAACATTGGTGAAGCCACATCGCTATAATATGCTGATTTTAAGTCTTTTGGGAAAATTCCCAGGAGTGGGATAGCTGGGTCATAAGGTGGTTCCATCCTTAATTTTTTGAGGATTCTCCATACAGCTTTCCATAGTGGCTGAACCAGTTTGCAGTCCCACCAGCAGTGTAATAGTGTTCCTCTTTTCCCACAGCCCCTCCAGCATCTGTTGTTGTTTGTATTCTTCATTTTTGCCACTCTAACAGGAGTGAGGTGCCAACCAAAATTTAAATGAAGCTTTAGCTGTGATTAAATTAATCACAATAATGATGTGGACAGAAATATTGTTTTCAATTTCAAATTGATTCTATGGAATTTGTAATTCATATAACCATTTTATAAGTATATGTTTAAAAGTTATACCAGGGGCTGGAGTGGTGACTCAGAGGTTATGGTGCTTGCCTGGCATGCACAAGGATGCGAGTTCAAACCCTAGCACTGTGTACACAACAAAGTGTTGGAACAACAAAAGTCACATGAAAAACTAAGTAAAATTGTTTCTCTCTCTCTCTCTCACTGTCCCACTCTCTTAAAAAAAAAAAAAGCTATGCCAAAAGAAAAAGAAGTCCTACAAACAAAATGTGCAGTATGTTAAAAAAATAAAAATAAAAAAACAAAGAAAGCTTTACTTTCCAAAGGTAAGAGGGCATTTCATTTACTTATTGACTGAAGTGATTTCATTTACTGTAAACTGCTTTTGCCTGTCTCCTTTGAGCATCCGGTTGACAATAACATTTAAAAGAAAGTCAATGTGCATTCATTACCTGGTATGAATAGAAAGGTTACATTTGGTAAAACAAACCTCTCTGCAGTCATAGCAACTGAGAAACAATTTACACATCAAAGACTAAACTACCCTGATACATTGAGAGTTTTTCAATAGACACTTATTAAAGAAGATATGATCTAATCCTCTAAAGCACCCTGAACTTGGACTGAACTTAAACAGAAGAGACTGTCCACAGGGATAGAATAACTTTATCATATTTTTTAAATCATTAAATGTGATATAAGGATGGGAACTTTTATGAGTGTGACTATGTATCATTATCTACTTTCCCATACCTAAAAGCAAAGTGCTATTGCTTGTTTGGCAAATCTTCATTCTGAAAAATGCCTAGCTGTCCATGGTATAAAAAGCCCTTCCCCTGGCTTATTGTCACTTCTCTTGCGACAGTCTGACATCTGAGATCTCTTAGTTATGCTACAAAGAAGTAGGAACAGAACAAATCTAGATCAGAACTCACCGCCTGATGACATACAGGATCTGAGCCACTCTCTACTTCCTTCTCCCTCCAGGCTTGAATTCAGAGAAGGGGGGAACAATTGCTGCTGTGTAACTTGGGGTAAGAATGTGGAAAAGCCAAACTAGACTTTTCCATTTGATCCATGAATTCCTAATCACCAACGTAATCTTGTGGATCAGAATTTGTGTGTGTATAATTTTCTTTGTCTTTTATTTTCTTCTTCTTAAGTAGCTTCACAAACAGAAAGGGGGTTATAAGTGATAGAAACTCCTCAATGGAGATGCTAAGTGTATGCGATCAAGGCACACAAATTAAAAAGAAATAATTAATACAAAGCTGTGGCTTCAAGAGCCAACTTAAATTTATTTAATTTTTGCAAGTTTCAGTTTCTTCTGAAACCAAATACAGTGTATTCTCTACTTGACTCAACATTTTGGGGGAGATTAAAAAAAGATAGGGGTAAAAGCATTTGACAGAGTATACGCTTCTGAACATTTCTCATGAGCTTAGCATGCTTTTATGCCTCATCTCTTTTTACTCTCTAAGAACAATAGATACATTGTCAATGTTTTTACAAAAACCACTGAAGTCAACATACAGAGTGAACTTTATTTAGAACAACTGTAAACTATGAGATGGGGTCTGAGCCCTCCTGTTGAACATTTATTGCATGATTTTGAAAAGTTAATTAATATGCCTAAACCTCGGGTTTCTCATTTGTAAAAAAAAGTAGCTAATATGAAAATTAAGTACATCAATACACTTAAAATATTTGTCATTAAATGTCACATTAATAAGCCAGGTTATGTGTCTGTTTCCTGTTATATCAAAGAATAATGTGAAGGTTAGAAATAGGAAATATATTATCCAAAGGTAAAGAGCTAATAAATAATCCAATGGAGATTGAAACCAGAATCTCATTGACATCAAAACTTGTTCTCTTTCCTTTTAAAACATTTTTACATGTAAAAATCCAACACAATAACCTCATTACAGGAAAATCGTCACAGCTTCTAAAGAATTTAATAACAGGTACCATGCTTAAATAAGTTACAACTATAATCCAAAATTTCTGCTGTTAATTATTTTACAACTTCTTTACCTGGATCTTTATAACATTAAAAAATGTCTGGAAACTAAACATAAATAGACTTTAAAATATATATTATTTTTTCTGATTTTGATTAAAACAAAAATTCAATAATAGATTCTTTACCCAGATATAACCAATTTATTGTATGGAATGTGGTTTGTGGAATATGTTTTAAAGGTGTGTGTGTGTGTGTGTGTGTGTGTGTGTTGAAAGTTGCAGGCATGCTTTATATTAATTTTGTATGAATGTGGTCATAATAAGAATCATAAAGTAAAGCAGACTTTCTATAATGTATAAATTTAAACATTCCTTATTTTATGACCTACCTTTTTCTCCACCAGAATCATTTTTGTGAGATTTTATTATGCTTTCCAAAATAGGCTTTTATGTGTAAAGTACTAGCATATTACATGAGGAGTTAAAGAAGTATTAAGTGCAAGAGAATTTATCAGGAATAGGGTTGCTGTGTTTAAAAACGATAAACATATGCCTAAACAAATAAGCAAATAAATTCAAATATGTGAGATATCCAATAAATCAAAATTTCAGATAAAAAAAATGAATGTTTGTGTCCCTGTTATATTTGGAGCACACCTGTACTAAAATATATCTTTTTTCTCCCAGAAAATTAAATTTCAAACAGTGAACTAGTATCCTATGCTGTAAAATCAAATACTACAAATTTAGGATGTTAAATTCACATCAATTTATTATCCTATAATTTCTGTAGGTCAGATATTGGGGTATTCTGATTTATAACTGTTCTCTGCCCAGGATCTGCCAAGGCAGTAGTCTGTTGGGCTGTGTTCTGCTTTGGAAGCTAGATTGTAGAAAGATCCACGACCAGTTTCTTCTGGCTGTTGACAGAATTTTTTTGATTGGTTGTGTAATTCGTGGTTGTTCTCTTTTTCAAATCCAGCAGTGGAGGAATAGAGTTGGTGTTGCTTTGAGTGTTTGCCTTCAGGACAGAATGAGCTTCTTTTTAAAGGGCTCATATGGTTTGGTTATTCCTACCAATGACAGTCTCCCTTTTAGTTGTCAAAGTTAACCGGGTACTTCATTGCGTTAGCACATTCCTTCCCCTTTAGCCTATAAGGTGACAGAAGCACTGTTACGACATCTCATCTTTATTTAGCAACTTTCTTAGGTATGTTTTTGACAGGATGTGGTCATCATAATTGAATATAGCAAATCTGGACAAATGAACAAATCATTGTTAAGTGGTATATTTAGAAGATAACACAAGAGTCAAGTATTTTAGGAACTGTATCTCTCACATCTTTCTAAGCTGCCTGTATGTTGCTATTGTTTTCAATATTATAAAATTATGCTCAAATCCAGAGACTGACCAATATTAGCATCAATTCTGAGAGGTTTTCCAATGACAATTACTTGTTTACTCCTATTGGGTCCCATTGGGATAGAGATGGACAAAATCCTAATCATCCTCTTAAAGAATTTGTAATCTGGGAAAACAGAGACACTTACATTAAGACAAGTGCAATCTAAATTACTAGACAGAGTACAATTGAATAAAGCACATTTTACTACAATTTTAGTTTGTCAAAATATGCCATTGGGGACCTCTATAATCAAAGAAGTATTAGAAAAGTTAGGATATTGCATTCTTTATTTACTTCTTAAAAATACAGAATAATCCTTAATATGGAAAGTCCTTGTTGAGGCATATAATGTGTTTAACCTTATACAACTTTTTATTCCACAATAATTTCAGACTGTGGAAAGAGATTTTCATGTAACACATAACACAGAACTAGAATTCTACCAGATACTCTTCTGAAAATTCTGCAGTATAAACCTGGGGTTGAAGAGAACAGGCTACTGGTATTACAGGTTTGAAATGATGTATAACATACAGGTTTGAAATGATGTATAACATACAGGTTTGAAATGATGTATAACAAACGGTAACTCTGCTTCTATATTTGGATTCACCATCTGAAAGTTTGTCTCAGCACCATTTCTTAGAGCTTTTCTATAATCTTTGTCCTCTGCCCCAGCTCTTTGTACTTAGTAAGCTCTGTCCATGCTACTACCCAACTGTGCCAATGGATCAAAGTACTTTACTTGCCACTGTAGCAGTCCTGGAGGAAAAGCCACCTTAAAGACACATCATCAGGAAAAGTCACTCTGCGAAGTTGTTAAAAATATTTCCAGTGACAGAGATGTGTTATTTCTGCAACTGTGTGTGCATCTCAGGGAAGGAAAAGACCAGAAGTGACGCTAGCACAGGTAAGCATCTGCCCTTTCTTTCATTTATAGCCAACAGTCTTCCAGCTGTTCTGTAACCTCTCATAAAAGTGCACCTGGACAGAAAATGAATGAATCCCATTTACATATTTTGACAATTAAATGTGCTAAATCTCACTAATTGTTCATAATTACAAGACAGTGATTACATGGAATAAACTATCATTTACAGTTTAAGTGATTACTTCTGGATTCATTGCTAAGCTATGTGACTCAGCAAAAGATAACATATTCAGGTACCCATCTTTCAAAGGTTTGATGTCAATGTTTTCCTCTGAGCTTAGTTGAAAGCATAAACTTCTTATTTGCAATGCAATCCATGGAGAATCTGTGTGAACTGCTTGTTAGTCACCAGCTATGACCACTGCTTGCAGGATCTGTCAGGGATTACATGACATTTTTGCACAAATTGAGTTTTCCCTATTCAGTAGCTGACATGCTACTATAGGTATTTTTTTTCCCATGCTGTCACTTCTCAGCCATCAGCAATGTCTCACAGTGCTTCAACTTGCCAAATAATGGAGTTTTGTGATGCTTTCTCTGCCTGACTTGTTTGTGATCACCCTGCTTCAACTTATCAGTCAGTATGTGGTTTGGCTTCCTGTCAGTTACCCTCTCTTACAGGATAGCCCCATAAAGCTGAATTGTAATGCCTGTGACTCCATTGCCACTGGGCTCACAGTGTATCACAACTGAGGAATTGTCTGAGAATTTGATTTGAAGTAGAAAGTATGAGCTCAAACCATGGGACAATGTGTTGTCTGTTAGCATGCCAAAGATGTGTTCACTTTCTTGATTAGCTTCTCTGGCTCATGTCTAAGCTCCTCATATTATTGGCATTTGCTAAACTAATATACACTCACGACCAACTTTAGCTAAGAATTTTTGACTCTCCAAATTAACTGACTTCAGATCTTCTTGATAGTGCCTAACATATGACAGAGTGTGTTCTCAATGTCAATTCTTAACCTAAAGTCTTCCTAATGTTGTACATTTATTGATGCACATCACTGCACAAAGATTCTTGTGGAAATGTCTTAAAGAATTTGGCAATAACATAGGTTACTAAAAAAATAGTTTTTTAAAGAACTAAAAACATTTGAATCAGTCACAAAAATAGCAGGTTCCCCAGTCATTAGTGGTGACTAAGTTTAAAATTTATTAGGTAGTAAACTGAGCAAAACCAGACATATTTAGAAGACAAATGAATGCAGATTGTTAAAGTCTGACTCCACAGGCAAAGTTGGATATCTCACAGTTTATTCTCAAATGCAAAATAGCATGCTTATTCTGAAAGCATAAATAACATGATAATACTTTTCTGGATTATATGTTCTGACATTATTAGTGTTTCAGCTTGTGAAACTATTCTGTGTTTTTGCAGTTTTGTCATCTTTGTCTTTAATTTAATAAAAACATTATTCTGGGGCTGTAGCAGTGGCTCAAGTGGTTACAGCGCTTGCCTGGCATGTGCAAGTATGCGAGTTCAAACCCCAGCACCACATACACAATGAAGTGTTGGAGCAATGAAGGCCACATGGAAAATTGAATAAAAATTGATTCTCTCTCTCTCTCTCTCTCTCTCTCTCTATCTCTCTATCTCTCTCTCACTGTCCCTTTCTCTTTTAAAACAAACAAAACATTTTTCTGTATATAATGGTAAAATAATAAGAACTTAACTTGAAAAGGGGGATAGAAAATATATACACATACATAGACCATAAATCACTGAAAATTCCATTTATATAAGGGCAAATATTTTGACATTTTATTCTAGATTTTCTTTATTACTATTTTGTTTCCATGATTAATACAGAAAAGAAGTTGCTGTTATCATTATTATTTACAGAAAGAAAATATTACATGAAGAAAAACTATCTTGTAGAAGCTGTATGTCTCTCCTTTTTCAGAAAGCATCTCCCTGTCTATAAATAGCTAAAAAAAAGACCTAGTGAAATTTCAAGGATAGATTCATTTTGTCTTCTTACGAAGAAGAAAACTTTTTGTAACACCAAAACAGTAATTAAATCTAGTGGCAGTTTAAGTGTTCCTTCTGCTTTATTTTTCTCCATTTCTTGGCATCTAAATTTTAATCTTTCTTTGAAGGATACTTCTGCCACTAAATGTCCTCATTACCAAGCAGCAAATTTATCTTGCTGTTATCTTGAGACCCCTTCAATAAACCTGTGCACAGCCAATATTGTTCATGCCAATTCTCTACTTGAAAGCAAGTTGACCTCAATATATCAAATAGAAGTTTTAATAAAAGATGAGAATAAAAATCAACATGAGATATTCACAGCAGACAAAAGAATCAACCCACGCACTGAAAATGACCCAAAAGCTTGCAATGACAAGATTTCATATCATTTATTATGTCTGAATATAAACTATTGGTATTCAGGGCATGATAAGAACACCCATTGGCAAATGCAGCTACCACTACAGCTGGGGTTAGGTTTGGTTTCCTCTCAATGTGGCAGGGTCCACACTGCTTGGTGACTGATGTGACCTGACCCTGATCTTTTGATTTCTGCTCTTGTGATATAACATGTTTTCCTTTCCACAGTGTTTTTTCTCTAGCGCTGGTTGCAAATGCATCACTCTGGATCTTTTAGGCTTTCTAGAGATCAGTAAAACATAAAATATTAACCTGATTATAGGAACAAAGAATTCTCTCAATAAAAAAATAGAGAGGAAAACATGCTCTTGTTCAACAAAATCACACCAATGTCTTGAACAGGGGACTTAGAAAAGTGATTAATATAGTGATGTATTTTCTGAAGTTGCACGATACTGTGCAGGAGTTCTCAAATGTAATTGCCTTTAAACGTCTTTCTGGAAGCAGCTTATAAAGTATTTGTTACTTGGAAGGTCTTTGTAAAATCTTACCTTACATAATTAACCGTAGATGCTCTGAGTCTCCTTCATCTAGGGAGTGGCTAAAGTCTGGCCAGGAAGATGTAGGCTCAGCTTATGAGCTGCTACGTATGGTTATTTTGAGTTGGACACAGAATTTTTTGTTGATTTGTTTCTCTATGTAGAGCATAGAGTTCCCAGTGAATTTCTGCATTAGCCAATAGAATACTTATAACCATACATCAGGTTGTACATCTGTAAGTTTTATTCAGTCTTTCATTTTACTACTACATCCAACCATAGAAGCAATTCCCCCAAAAGGAACTGTTCATCCTTGTCTATTTTTCATTTGCTGTGAAAGTGAACGTTTTGGCAAAGTTCACTGTGCTAGATTGTTATAGACCATGTGCCGTGCTAACAAACAATCCCATTCTTATTTGGTGATGCTACCAAACTCTTTCATCTCCTCTCTCTCTCCTTCCCATCCTCCACACCCCATGTAGATAGAGTAGATGTAGACAAGATGGGGGATTGCAGCATTCTAAGGTTGTTCTGATCTGTTTGGCAATGATTCCAGAGAGTTTGAACATGAGACCTCAGTGTTTATTGCTGAAGGGGATGAGAGGTCATAAAAATTGATGATGGAGGTTGACAAGGCCTCTACCAACAAAGTTTTTCAATTCTGCATGAAAACAAAAGGTTGAGTAAGTTTACTTCAGAATCTATATACTAAATGGCCCCCTGTTCTTTTCTCTTGATTTTCTGTTTGTAATTTGATGAATATTTTCTGCCATCAGATTCTAAAACAATTAATTTATTTTGATAAGCTTATCAGTATCTGTCATGATTTATTTTCTCACCTTTTTGGGATTTTATTTTCCCTTTGATCATTAACCATGCACAGTTTCTACTGGCAAAATATGATGATCTGTCTGGCTTTAGTCCTCTGCATATGAAAGATACAGGAGGAGCTTCATTGGAAAAGAGTGCCACTCTACCATTAGTTTCTAATTGTAAAAATGTAAAATTAAATCTCCAGGGCTGTGTGACCATGTTCTTTATTGCATATATTGCTTTAATCAACAAAATATTCAAGGTTATCATACAATGAAGTTGGTCTTTGATTTCCTTCCATCTGCACATTTTTACTCGCTCTTGATAATTGTCCTGTATCACCCTTTTAATTGGAATAAATATCCTTATGATGTGTGTTAACAGCCAGATTCAAAGTAATATTTACAGCACTTTTTGCCACAACAGTTACCAAGTCTTCAACAGAGAAAGTAAGACAGAGAGTTATCATAAATCTAAAACCAGAGAGTAGTTCATTATATCATGATTGTTATAGGACAGATGATATTAGTTCTAGTTCATATTTGTCACTGTGTGAGTTGTAGCTAGTCGCATATACTCTTGTTATAAGTTTCCCTTACTTGAACCAAAAAATAAAATAAAATAAGATAAAATAAAAAAGGAAGAAGAAAAAAAAGAAAAAGAAAAAAATTCTTCTCAGCTCAAAAAAGTAGTACCATTTCTTGAAATCTTTAATTTCACTAACTCCAGTGTAAATTTCTTTTTTCTATTAGCTAATGGAGCAATGCACTACAGTAAAAATCTCTAAATATGGAATTCTGGTTCAAATCCCTGGTAAACAGCTTACTTTCTATTACATCTCTAATCATGCATGTACTTGGCAAATTATTTAACTTCAAAGCCTCAATTTCTTCATCTGAAAAATGAAAATAATTTTAGTAACTTGTAACTTCTTAAACCATAGCTTAATGTTGCAAATGATTTGTACAATACTAGGTGTCTAATGTGTACGTACATTATACTAATGTGAATATAGTAACACTATAAATCATTATCATTCATAAAAAGAATGATACCCTGTCTTCATTTTAAAAAATATCCATGCTTGCATATCTCAATAGCAATTGCCAAAAAGGGATGGGGTTGGGCTGGAGCAATGGCTCAGCAGTTATGGTGCTTGCCTGGCATGTGTGAGGATGGAACCCCAGCACCACATACACAACGAAATGTCAAAGCAATGACAGCCACATGAAAAACTGAATAAAATTAATAAAATTCACTCTCTCTTACTGTCCATCTATCTCTTTTTTTAAAAAAAAAGGATGGAATTTATACAGCAGATGTTTGGAGACTCTAGGGAGCCCAAGATATAGTGTCACACACTTAATTTAACATATGGCTTAACATGCTCTTCCTTTACAGATATAGCCCCAGCAAGAGCAGACAAGGACGTCATAGAAATTGTGATAATAAAGTTCTAGAATATTATACATGAGTAAAAATTCACTTATTCCACTGTGTGATATTTCAAATAGCAACTCTTTGTAATCAGTCATTTCTAGTTTGATGAAAAATATACAATATAAGTAGGTATGGTATAAATACCTTTAAAATGGAAAGGATATATAGCTTGTAGGCTTGCTGAAAACATTCAAAAGTTAAGGAGAAAATATTCTAATTATTATTGCAATGTATGCTCATTCAACAAAGATACTTAAGTTCAATGTTCTATTATTGCCAAGTAGTTTCCCTTTTAAAGGAAAATAGGACCACAAGAAAAAATTAATGATAGTGTTGCTCTTCTTATGACACCTTTCAGTTTTGTAAAGTCTACAAACAACAGCATGCATAACGAAATTAAGCATCTCCAAAATAACGGTAACTATAAATATTTCTATTTTAATTCTCAAATTGTTCTGAGATTCTAATAAGTGTTTACTTGAGAAAGGAATAAACATCAGAGATATATGTGGAACACTGAGCAAAACAAATAAGCAGATTATATTTCTTTTCTTCTTTTTTTGGGGAGGGGTAGAGAATGAATCAATTTTATTTATTTTGTTATCTGTTTTTTTTTTCCCCAACACATAGTTGTGTATGTGATGCTGGGGATTGAACCTAGGTCCTTGGGAACTCCAGGCAACTGCTTTACAACTGAGCTACTGCTCTAGTCCCCAGATTTCTTAATTCTAAAATTTTTTTCAACATTTTCAATATGTTGGTTTGAAATTTCATGTAATATATATTTATGATATGTATTTCTAAGACAGTATCCATAATATATTATATAATAAGTATTTCTAGGACTGCATATACTATATAATGAATATGTATTAAACAAGTAAGTAAGTGGAATATATGCTTAAATAAGAATAAACTATAATGTGATTATTTTCCAAATAATATATCTGGTCTTATATAAAATATATATTATATTACTCTGAAGAAATTAAGAATTTTGATATGTTGCTTCTTCTCCATAATTCTAAATAAGATTTAAAACACTGAATATTGTCATTTCATTTTAATTATTTGTGCACCCCTTAGATAACTGTAATAAAGGATTGGTCTTTTTCTGAAAACTGGTAAGATCATGCTCTACACATTTTTGTTGTCAAAATTTCCAAAGCACATCTCACACTAAGCCTTCTGTTTTGACTTTTCTTTTTTCATGACAAAATAGGAGAAAAACAAAGTGAAAGAGAAAAGCAGACCGAGTTTGCTTCCTTCATCCATTCCCCCTGCTTAGATAGCATTTGTTCTTATTTCCAGGTCCAGTTCTGAAGTAGAGTGAAAATCAACATAAAAAGCCTGTATTATGAAAGACCCATATTTCTTTTCAGCCTTCAGTCTTCACTTTTGACTTTATCACTGTGGGATCTTTTAATTTAATAGTTTATTAATATGAAATGCTATATATTTTATTTTTAGCCAAAATGAAGCTCACCACATCATAAGATGTGTTGTTATTTTATTTGCAAACTGAAGATTCCGTACCTATGGTAAAATAATAGGTATAGGAAGGATGACAGGCAGACATTCTATACATGGGTCAAAGTAAAAGGAATTTATCTTTTTACACTTTTTAATTTATGTGTTATTAACAACAATTCGATGTTAGGCAGTTTTGTAGCTACTTGTGAGCAATGACAAGAGTAGTTGGCCCTGCTGGAGGTGAGGGAGTAATTCAAACGTTCAGTGGCGGGTTTTCCGAAAATATTACAAACTTCTCACACTTTCTGCTGCTTTCGGCTAATGGCTTCATCTAAGAGGACTGGCAGAGTATTTTTTTTCTCATAGTTTTTAAAATTAAATTTAATGTTTTAAGTGTTTATGCCATAACTGCTTTATTTGCTTACTAAGTCTAGCAGTTAATATTGCCATGTTCTTTTTTTTCCTGCTTCAATGTCTTCAAAAGAAACTATACAATATAAACTTATATATCACTGGTTAATTATACTGCCTTTTGTAGTAGAGTTATGAAAGTATTTTAACCACAAGAACCTACCTTTCATCAAAATGAGTAAAAACTACATTGCATTCTTTGAATTCTGGATCACTTTGGAATAGGAAAAAAATAATGCAGAATTTCCAAATCTAAGTCTAAACACAGGAAAGTCTTCTGGAAGTATATTTTGTCTGCTTATTGTTCATATTGGTTCCAGAGGGTTTGCTTCCAATTACTTCCCACGAGTTTTCTGTCCTGTATTAAGCTTCTATTGACTGACATATTAAATTATGCATGATCAACTGAAAAGGATCCGTTAAAATTTTGGCACTCAGTCACCATCTGTGCTTTGTAGAGTGACATATCACTCATCATTTGCATGTTTGCTTTATAAATGGTGTGACAGTTAGGTTTTCATAATGTTTATTGTTCTACACGACTAATTCTGGGTGATGGTCATATTCTGATAATACAAAGATCCGTTCCCAAAACTGATAATAGTTTGGAAGTTAAAAATAAAAACTCTGTTGGGCCTTGACATAATTAATATCTAACATTTCTCATGGCAAATAATGCAGATAGATATTCAGCCAGGATTTATTTCAATAACATACAATATTAGAACCTAATTAGAAGATAACTTCATTCAGAAAAGTAATCAGTTCCAAATGTTTTCCCTAACATTTACATTAAACTTGTTTTCTATAATTTTGTCCAGAACAACCATCATCATTTCTAATAAAATGAAGTTCTGTGAATTTATTTTTGCTTTCTACCTGACTGACTTTTTTGCATTCAGAGAAATCATTTGTGTTTTACTTTGCAACTATGGCAGTTCCTTCATGTCAAATACATTTTAAAAGTGTTGGCCTATATAAACTGTCATACTCAACATAAAAAGGACTTTCCATAAGTTCGAAGATGACTCCAAAAAATTTTTGGAAATTATTTTATTTTGTCAATAAACATTTGCTTCATCGATACACCCAAAATACGCATATAAAATGCTCTTTAGGAAAAAAAAAGTCTCTACAGTTAAAGTGTTCACAAAGAAGAGGAAAACATAAGGTCATGAGAAAGATAAATGAGCTCATTTTCTTGGCAATCGAAGGACTATTTGGAACCAACGATTAAATGAAGTAACATCCCAGTTGCACCTCCCCCTTTTCCCTGAAAGTAAACACACACTGAACTATGCTTAAGCTGTTACAAAATCTAAGTTATACAAGTCTAGCTTGTTAACCCTAACATTCTGAATATACACATCTTTTACTGATAACTATTTTGAAAGAAAATTCTGAATTTTCAAATTTACTACAACATTGTTAGGATTATATGTTTAGTAGCCTAGAAACTAAATACTTTTCTCAATGCTCTTTTAAGAATAGTGTATTTTTTATGTTTTACATGGAATAAGTGTTGTAGGGCCCTATTTTTAGCTATTTTTATCAGCCAAAATTTATAGGAATAGAGAACAATCTCCAGCAATTATATCTATTGCTGGCTTATTTTATTTCACCGTACAAAACTCAGCTTTCATTTCTACTTATTATTTTAAATGCTACAATCCATTTCTGTCTTTTTCAATAGGCTTTCTTCTAAAGCTCTTTGCTTTAGTCTTGACCTCTTTTCCAGGTACTTGCTATATATTTTCTACTATATCATATTATATATCACTAATTTATCCTATTACCTTTTATAGTAGAATTAATCTATAATATCAACACTATGTCAGCAGATACCTATTAATTTCATACACCTGATAGGTATTTGTGGACATATACAATAGGTATTTGCTGAATAGAAAAGGTAAACCTAGGAGCTGGAGCGGTGGCTCAGCGGTTTCGGTGCTTGCCTGGCAAGCACGAGGACCCGGGTTCAAACCCCAGCACCATGTACACAACTGAGTGTTGGAGCAACTAAGGCCATGTGAAAAACTCAATAAAGTTGTTCCTTTCAAAAAAAAAAAGTAAACCTAATATAAAATGTCTAAAGAATTTTTGTAAATTAACATTATATACAATAACTATCTTTAATACAATGTCCACAACTCATGTACTTATCTTTAAAATTATTAGCTTAACTACCTGAAACATAATACATATTGAGTTAGTAAAGCAATGGGTATTTATATCTACAGATTTCCTGAATTTTCACTTTACACAAATCTAGTTATTGGTAACTATTTGTATACTTTCGAAAAATTCAATCATACGTTATTTCTTCCATTGATATCTATGTATTTGACTCAAAGAGCTACCTTACATCAAAATGAATGAAAACTACATTGTATTCTTTTAATTCTAGATCACTTTAGAATAAGAAAGAGTAGTTCAGAATTTCCAAATATAAATCCATATAAAGAAAGTCATTTATTATTATTATTGTGTCTGCTGTTATGTCCGCTACTTATTGGCAGTATGGGCTTCGAGAGATTTGTTTCCAATTATCTTTTAGAACCTCTCAATTTACAATGTATGGGGTTTGTTCCCAATATATCTATCCTGAGTTGAATATATTGAAGTTGAAATATATTTAATACACCTAATCTAACAAACCTACCAAACATCATAGCTTTGCCACACAGAACACTGTGAGTGTCCATCGTTTACCATCATGACCATGTTGCTTCCTGGAAGCTGTGGCTTATTGCTGTGGCCTAGCATTGTGAGAGTATGCCTACTGCGTACAATTATCCTCGTGTCCCAGATCAAAATTTAAAATTCAAAGTATAGCACTGAATACCTTTCACACTATAATAAATCATTTTAAGTAAAATCATTTTAAGTTTAGGAACTGTTCTATGGACAGTTTACATATCTTGGTTTACATATTTTGACCACTGAGAATCATAGTGTAATAAACAAGCAAGTGCAGTTATAACACAAGATTTTGATTGAATTTTCCTTAGTTGTATATTCAGAAGTGGGTTTGCTGGACCACAGGTATTTTATTACTAACCTCTGGAAGAGCTTCCATATGGGTTTCCTTAATGGCTCCAGTTTACATTCCCACCAGCAAGAGTTCCCTTTTCTTACATCCTTACCAACCTTTGCTAACTCTTGTCTTCTTAAGTAACAGCCATAGTACTCGGGTATTAGGTAATCCCTCATTGTGTTTGTCATTTTTATTTTCCAAATGAGTGATGTTGAGCCCTTTTGCATATGCCTGTTGTCTGCTTTAAGTCTTCTTTAGAAAGTATCTATTTTAATTCTTTGCCCATTTTAGTAGAGTTTTTGCTTTGTTCCTTTTGCTTTTCTGTTACTGAGTAGTATGGGTTTCTTTTACATTTTTTTTAAAGAGAGAGAGGAAGAGAGAGAGAGAGAATCAATTTTATTTAGTTTTTCACGTGGTCTTAGTTGCTCTGACACTTCATTATGTACAGGGTGCTGGGGTTTGAACTCAGATCCTTGTGCATGCCAGGCAAGCACCATAACTGATGAGCCACCACCCCAGCTCCCTTCTTTTACATTTTTGATAATATTCCTTATGCCATATAGAGCTTGCAAATATTCTTTCCCAAACCATAGAGTGCCTATTATACCATTGATTGCTTCCTTTGTTGTGTCAAAGTTTGTGAGTTTGATGTAGTCCCTCTTGTTTTTCTTTTTCTTTTTCCTTTTACATGTGCTTTTGTATAAAAATCATGGCTAAGAACAATGTCAAAGAGTTTTTCCCATTTTCTTTTAGGGCTTTAATGGTTTTAGGTATGATTTTTAGGAATGATGAAAATTTAGATTTTGAAAAAGAAGTGAAGCTTTAGAAAGTGGTAAATTTCTAATTAAAATTACTTAATACTTTATTTCAGTACATGAACATTTAAATTAAAATGTGTTATAATGTTCAGTAGATTTATAACAATAAAATTTATCAACTAGAGTTTAAAGGTTAGGGGCTGAAGAGACTTATGTGATTATAAATATACTCTCTACCCATCATATGAAGTAGTACAAATTTAACTATAATTAGGTTTTGCAAATAACTTATTAATTAATTGAATAATCACTAAAATAAATAATGCAAAGTAGTATAATGAAAAAGTTGATGGACAAATTAATATTGAATTGTAAATATTATTGAAAGATTACCTAAAGGCCACCTAAATGTAATATAAACAAATTAAAGAAGTTTACTTTTCTTTCTATCTTTCTTTCTTCTTAGGAACTTGCATGCTCACTGACCCTGACTCTGGCCCTATTTAAAAAAGAACAATACAACTACAGTCATAGGAGAAGATAAGCAAAAGCCCAGTATAAACAATTAGATCAAAGTATACTTTTATCCACTCTACCTGCTGCAGCCTAAGTTTTCTTTCTTTCTTTCACTATCCCCAAACCCCATTATTCTCTTCTACTCCCCCCAAAAATCATTGATTTTTTTTTAAAGCTGTTTTAAAATTCAGATTCAAAATTAACCTTTCTCATGGATGTCGTACATTGTGGTGGGAAGATAAGGAACTTTTCTAAACTATTATTCCAGTTTATATAAGTAATCATATATTTTTCCAGATTGGCTTCATAAATATTCTATGTAGTTTTTACTGTGGAAAAATATTAGAATTCACAGAATATCAAACGTATGTCTTTCTGTATCTCCAATTCCACGATTACAAATTTTCCTCATATTTGTGAAACCATTTTAAGCTCCATGAACTTCCCATAGAAATCCAAATGGTACTTAGAAGACTAAGAAGTATGAGGACATAAGTGACACAAAATAGAACAAATCACAAAGAAATGAAGAGCAGGAGTGCCAATGATGCATTTACTTTGTAATCTTAATTACCCTAGCCTCTTACTACATTTTCCACATCTGTAAAGTGAAATGACTGAATTAGATGTCAATAAAAGTATTTTAGTCTAGAAATTCCATTATTATGATAATAGAATTCATTTCTGGGGTATAAGCCAAATGTTTTTACATACATTACTTCATTTAAGCCTCATTATAAACTGCAAGGGAGTTAGTATTCTGTAAAAAAAAAAAAAGCATAAAATTGAATTCAGAATTACCTATCCAAATAATGTAATGCAAACAAAAATCAGACTTTGAAGCTGTGAGCTCTAGCTTAAGACTGTGTGAGTAGATGGGATATGCAAGACTGAGTCCAAATGGTTACATATTAGCATAGAATGGTGTCAAATCCATTGAGTCATCCAGCCAACTTTTACTAAATACTTAACGTGAGGTTTTCAACATGTTATTCCCAAAGCGAAACAAAGACTAAAGATAGCCCATCTCAAATTATGTCTTTTAAATATTTAATTAAGTTTTTAAAAATCATGTTTGACATTTTCATAGTTTAAAAATTGATTCTCTCTCCCCTCTCTCTCTATCATTGTCCCTTTCTCTTAAAAAAAATTAAGTCTCAGTAGATATCTACTGATGTAATTGAGTAAGGTAAGGTAATACAAAAATCAGACAGTCAATTTATTATTTTAAGCCAGTAACTTTGAATCCCCTTTCCAACATGGGCCCTGGAGTTGGAACCAGAATCAGAATCTTTGTGTTGTTCCTGAACTCACACAACTCACTGTACCTTTAGATAGTGCCTCCTTTCTCCTAGGTGCGACTCATGATACCCCAAAGTATGGCAGCTTGGCATGCCCAGTGCTTTGACGTGAAGGACATGGAGGAGCCACAGAAACAAGTTTTTTCTGACCTTCTCTCCTTACTGTTTTTGCACTAAATCAAGTCACAGAAATCAGAATCTATCCTTTCCACAACTGTAGCCCCTCTTCCCTATAACAACCCATTAAATAAGTTCATTTCTCCTCTCCGTTTTTTGAAAACTCAGATTCCAGAGAGTTCCTGTCCCATACCAGAGAGGAAGGAATACTACACAAAGAATAAAAATAAATCTGAACTGTCGGATTGTGCTGGCTTTCCCTTTTCAAACTATTACTATTAGATCCTTCATTTTTGTCCAGTCATATTTCTACATTGCCCTATATTATTCATGAAACCAAACCACAAATCTAGATATTTATCCCTACATTTTGGGGTCTTCCTATTTGAAGTTACCTGTATCATGTAAAACTTTGTTTATTCATTTTTGTTTTTTGTCTATTCAAATGATTATAATTAAAATTTTAGCAGAAAAGCTAACAGAACAAAGAAAGGCAACTCAACAACTAATATTTGGATGGGTGAGAGTTTATATTTGAAATGATAGCTGTCATTGAACTATTTATTTTTTTACTCATATTCTGGCTCAGTTTTTCTGAATTCAGTGTCAGCTATCTTCCTTCCCCTCAAGCACAGTTGATGAGTAGTAATTGGATCTTTGCAAAAAAAAGCTGTGATTTGTATAAGCAAAATTAGACTGGTCTCATAGAAAAATCAAAAAGATATTCCCCAATTGAAGATATTTATAGGAAGAAATGAGATAACCACAGTCCAAATTGATTCAGAGTTTCAATACAATTTAAATGAAAAGCTATTTAAATCACATGTAAATGTTTTCCATTAAATTCTACATATATATTATAGACAAATAAATTGCAAATATCATTTTATGAAATGGAACTTCTTAGGTAGTTTTTAAAATGAAAGCATTGGTCATGTGTTGATAGCATTATTCATTGTGGTTTAATTAGCATCACATAAGTCACATTAGCCTTATAAAACAAGTTAATAGTTTTATCTTCAAAGACAAATTTTTTGTACTACCCTATAATGTGACTTATTATGCAGCTTTAACTAAAACCCACATTTTTAGCAAATAGTTTATCTGCTCAAATACCAATTTTAGGCTGTTTATGTTTTCACAAATGGAAAATATTTTCCCTTTTTTAATAGCCAACAGTAAAGATAGAAACAGTATACCATCAAAGGCTTTTTACTCCATTATGCACTTTTAGACTGGTGAAAGAATAATAATGGATAATTAACATAATATATTTGTCCACGGAAAGCCACACAGTTTTCAGATGTAAACCTCCTGCCAAATATATTTTTCACCAAACAACCTAGATGATTAAGTTGAGAACTATAATAAAGCTTATTATAATGTTATGAAATTGCTATTGTAAAAAATTACATAACAGTTCATAAAACTGTGCAAAAACAATGTGATACAGTCATGGAGTCTGAAAAGGAAGGTCCACCACACTGACACATGATTATAGTAAAGATCTGGTGCAGACATACCTAATGAAACCAGAGGAAAGAAAATGACAACTAATTATGGGAAAAGAGCAATTCAAATAGAGAGAAATAAAACTATGACAATTCTTATTGAGAGAGTGAAATTTGATAAGGTCAGAGTGATAACAGCAGTGACATGAATAAATTCTGGGGTTCGTATCTGAATCTAGTACATATTTTGTATATCAAAGTAGAAGTTTTTTGAAGAAAATGAGAAACAAAAGGACGCCCAGGACTGGGTATGTAGCTCAGTGGTAGAACACTTGCCTAGCTAGTGCAAGGCCCTGGGTTCAGTCCCCAGTGCTGCCAAAGAAACAAAACAAAAAATATATATTTTTAGCAAAATGACACCAATTTTAACACAAAAATTGAAACATAAAGCTTAAGGGGAAGGTCAATAGGTTTTTGTGAGAAGGCAGACAAGGATTTTCCAAGGGAGATTTCATGCGTTAAAGTTTTCAGATCAATTCTCATAGTATTGGCCTTGAGAACTTCTATGAGCTACTATTCTTTCCTATGTCTCAAAGAAATGTATCTTTAGAGGAAGCATGTTTTTATTTTCATCATTTCTTGTCACTTTTGTTCAAATCTCTTTAAAGATTTAGTGCTTCCTGTAAGACAGAATGGCATTTTATTAATATGTCACTGAACTGCCTTAAAGTGGCCCAGGATAGTATTTCTATAGAGCATTTGTATTTTCGCCTTCATCAGTAATGTATACCAACCCAAACTCACCAGATGAGTTTCAACCAATATTCCTTATATATTTCCTTTACAGAACACATAGAATTCCCTCCTCTTTCCTTATGTCCATCCATCCTTCAGATTTTGTATTACTAAGCCTTTCTTGTTATTCCATGTTACACTGAATAATTCTTTTTTTTTTCTTCTAGTCATTCACCATAGTCTTACATATAGCAGGGAATCATTGCCACACAATCATGAACACATGCATAATGACAGAGCAAGATAAGGCAGATGCCAGTTCATGGTCTCCCCCATTTGAGTTCCCCCAATCCCACGTTTCCCCTACTTTACCCCCAAGTCAGTTGGGCTTCTAATAGAAGTTGAAGTTCCCTACTGGGTTGATAACCCCCCTACTCCCTCCCTCCAGCTGCCTTGATATCCCTCTTATTTCTACCCTGCTTTTTGTCCCCTTCCCATCATCCCCCAACATCATAGGCAAGGTTCCCCCTTTTCATGTAAAAATTCACTAAAGTTGAGGTTATTATTGGCTTAGCCAACTTTTAGTCTGGTTCTGACTGTATTCTAGCTTTCACATATGAGCGAAAGCACTCGCCCCTTGAATCTCTGAGTTTGGGATATTTCACTTAGCATCATTTTTTACGTCTTCATTCATTTGGCTGCAAATGCCATGATATTGCTCTCTCTAATAGCAGAGTAGAATTCCATTGAATATATGTTTTTGAATCCACTTTTCCAGTGAAGGGCATCTGGGTTGGTTCCATAGTTTAGCTACAATAACTTGAACTGCTATAAACATTGATGAAGTATCTCTGTAAAATCAGTATCTCTGTAAAATACTGATTCTAGCTCTTTTGGGAAAATACCCAGGAGTGGGATCTCTGGGTCATAATGTGGTTCCAGCCAGCCCTAGTTTTGTTTTATTGTTTGTTGTTTTTCTGTTTTTTTTTTAAGAGAGAGAGAGAAGGAGAGAAAGAATCAATTTTTATTGAGTTTTTCACATGGCTTTCATTTTTCTAACACTTAGCTGGGATTTGAACCTGTGTACTTGCGTATGCTGTGCAAGTGCCATAACTGCTGAGCCACTGCTCCAGCCCTTTGTTTTCTTTAAAGAAAGAAGTACAATGAGAGAGAGAGAGAGAATAACAGAGCAAGAGAGACAGAAAGAATCAATTTTTATTGAGTTTTTCACATGGTTTTAATTGCTCTGAAACTTAGTTGTGTATGTGGGTGCTGGGTTTGAACCCATGTGCTCATGTATGCCAGGCAAGTGCCATAACCACCAAATCACTGCTCCAGCCCCCAGCTGAAGTTTTTGGAGGAGTCTCCACACTGCTTTCCAGAGATACTATACAAGTTTGGAGTCCCCCCAACAGTGTGATAGTGTTCCTTTCTTCCCACAACCCCTCCAGCATCTGTTATTGTTCATATTCTTCATTTTTGCCACTGTGACAGGCGTGAGGTGGCATCTCTGAAGTTTTGATTTTCATTTCTCTGAATCCTAGTGATGCAGAGAATTTTCTCATATATTTGTGGGTTTTTGGACTTCCTCCATAGAGAAATTTCATACAACTCCTTAGCCCATTTATGATTGGATTATTTACAAGTTTGGTATTCAGTTTTTTTTTTAATTCTTTGTATATTCTGGATATTAGCCCTCAGTCCGTGGTATAGCAGCCAAAGATTTTCTCCCATTCTGTGGGTTCTCTCTTAACACTCTTGACTAATTCTTTAGCTGTGCAGAAACTTTTTAGTTTAACGGCATCCCATTCACTTATTCTTGGCTTTAATTCTTGCGCTACGGGAGTCTTGTTAAGTAAGGTGGTGTAAACACCTATGTCATGGAGTGTTGATCCTATTTTTTTTCTTCAAGGAATTGTATACTTTCTGGTTTAATTTCTAGATCCTTGAACCATTTCAATTTGATTTTTGTGCAGGGTGAGAGATAAGGGTCCAATTTCAGTTGTCTGCATATGACTGTCCAGTTTTTCCAGCACCATTTGTTGAACAGGCTATCCTTCTTACACACTATGTTTTTGCCCCCTTTATCAAACATCAGATGGTTAAAGATTTGATGTTTTGTCTTGGGATCTTCTATTTTGTTCCATTGGTCTTCATTTCTGTTTTGATACCAATACCATGTTGTATTTGTTACTATAGCCCCATAGTATAATTTCAGGTCAGGAATTGTGACACCTTCTGTTTCCTCTTTCTTGCTTAGTAATGTTTTGGCAATTCTTGGCATTCTGTTATTCCATATGAATTTGAGAACTGCTTTTTTTTTATATATCTGTGAAGAATGTCATTGGTATCTTGATGGGGATTGCATTGAATCTGTATAGGGCTTTCAGTAGAATGGCCATTTTGATTATATTGATTATGCATAACCAAGAACATGGAATGCTTTTACATCTACTCAGGTCTTCTGCGATTTCTTTTTTTAATGTTTGATAGTTTTCATTGTAGAGATCCTTAATGTCATTTGTTAGATTGATGCCCAAGTATTTTATTTTTTTTGAGGAAATTGTGAATGGGCCAGACTTCCTGATTTCTTCTTCAGTGGAATTATTGCTGGAGTATAGGAAAGCTAATAATTTGTGAGAGATCTTATAACCAGCCATTTTGCTGAAATCGTTTATAAGCTCTAGAGGTTTTCTGGTCAAGCTTATTGGTTTTTTTACTTATAGGATGATATCATCAGCAAATAGAGATAACTTGACTTCTTCTTTTCTTATTTGAATTTCTTTGGTTTCCTTCTCCTGTCTGATAGTTCTGGCTAGGATTTCAAGGACTATATTGAATAAGAGTGGTGAAAGTGGGTATCTTTGTCTTGTTCCTGAATTTAGTGGAAATGATTTCAGTCTTTCTCCATTAAGCATAATGTTGGCTATGAGTCTGTCATAACTGGCTCTTACAAAATAAAAGTATTTTCCTTTGATCCCTATCTTCTCCAGAGTTTTGAGCATAAATGGGTGCTGAATTTTATCAAAGGCCTTTTCTGCATCAATTGAGATGATTACATGATTTTTATTTTTAATTCTGTTTAAGTGCTGAATTATATTTGCTTTGTGTATGTTGAACCAGCCCTGCATTCCTGGAATGAAGCCCACTTTATCTTCATGTATTATCTTTTTGATGTATTTTTGGAACTGGATAGCTAGAATTTCATTAAGGATTTTTGCCTGTATGTTCATCAGGGGAATCAGTCTGTAGATTTCTTTTCTTCGTGTATCTTTGTTGGGTTTTGGTATCTGGGTTATATTTGCTTCATGAAAAGGGTTTGGGAGGGTTCTAACCCTTTCAATTTCATGGAAAAGCTTGTAGAGAATTGGTGTTAATTAATTCTGTAGTAAAGGTCTGGGACAATTCTGCCAAGAATCCATCAGGCCCTGTGTTGTTTTTTTGTTGTTGATGTTGTTTTGTTTTGTTTTGGAAGGCCTATAATTACTGTTTTGATTGTGCTATCTGAGAGTGATTGGTTCAGAATTTCAATGTCCTCCCATGTTAATTTGGGAATGCTGTAAGTGGCAAAATATTTGTCCATTTCTTCCAGATTATCAAACTTTCAAGAGTATAATTTTTAAAAATAAATTCTGATAATCATCTGGATTTTGGTTGAGACAGAGGTGATATCTCCATTTTCATCTCTGATTATTTTTTTATTTGCTTCAGTTCATTTTTTTCTTTTGGTGAGGTTGGCAAGGGGTCTGTTGATCTTATTTATTTTTTCAAAGAACCAACTCTTTGTTTTGTTTATAATTTGTACTGCTTCTTTTCTTTTTCTTTCTTTCTTTCTTTCTTTTTTTGTTCTCAATTTCATTGATTTCAGCTCTGATCTTAGTTATTTCCTGTCTTATATTATGTTTGGGTTTGGATTGTTCCTCTTTTTTTAGGGATTTGAGTTGGAGCATAAGTCTATTTATTTGAACTCTTTCCTAATTTTTAATTAAGGCACTCAGTGCTGTAAATTTACCTCTTAAGAATGCTATCATACTATACTAGAGATTTTCATACATTGTTTTCTCATTCTCATTCATTTCCAAGAATTTCTTGGTTTCTATCTCATCACCTCCTTTATCCATTCTTCATTTAAGAGGGTATTATTTTAATTTCCAAGTATTTGAGTAGTTTCTGTTGGTTTTCTTGGTGTTAACTGCTAAGATCATACCATTGTGGTGTGACAGGATACATGGGACTATCAATTTTTTTTATTTGTTAAGGTTAGCTTTGTGTACTAGAATGTGGTGTATTTTGGAGAAGAATCCATGAGCTGCTAAGAAAAAGGTAAACTCAGCCAATTTGGGATGGAATATTCTGTAAATATCTATTAAGTCCAGTTGATTTACAGAGTTGTTTAGGTTAGAGATATCTTTGTTGATTTTTTTGCTTTGATGATCTGTTTATTGTTGATAATGGTGTATTAAAGTCCACTAGAATTATTGTGTTGAGATCATTGAGGGGTTTAATGTCCTTGAGTACTTTTTCCCCATATTTCGGAGGGTTGTAATTGGGGGAGTAAATGTTAACTATTGTTATGTCTTCTTGATAAAGTTTTCCTTTTACTATGATATTGTCCTTTCTGACTAGAAATTAACTGGAATTCAATAATTAAATTTATCGAATATAAGGATCGCAACTCCAGCTTGCTTTTTCATGCCACAAGACTGGTAGACATTTTTCCAACATTTCACCTTCAGTCGTGTTAATTTTGATTGTGAGCTTTGTCTCCTGTATGCAGCATATTGTTAGGTTTTATTTTTTGGTTCAGTAAGTGGTCCAGTAAGCCAATATTTTCATTGGGGCATTGAGTTCATTAATGTTCAGAGTTAGGATAGATATGGGAATCTGGGTCCCTGATGTTGTGACTATTGCTGTGTTTTGTGCCGTCTTGGAAGTCTTTTAGTGTGTTATGTGATTATTGACTTTCTTCTGTTTATGGGTTTTGTAAGTTGTTTGCATGTTTCTCTGAATGAAGTGTGTCTTTGAAAATTTTCTGTAGCACAGGCTTTGTGTTTATGTACTTTGCTAGCTTGAATTTATCATTGAAGTATTTAATTTCCCCGTCACATTTACAGATGAGTTTTGTAGAGTATAGTATCTTTGAAATTTTTTTTCTTTCAAAATTTGAAAAATATCATTCATGCTCTCCTGGACTTTTTTGTCTCGTCTCAGAAATCCATAGTAATCCTAATTGGTCTGCCTCTGAATGTGATTTGGTGTTTTTCCCTCACTGTTTTAGGATTCTTTCTTTGATTTCTCTGTTATTCATTTTATGAATGATGTGTCTTGGTGAATTTCTCATTTGGTTAGGTCTGTTTGGTGTCTTATAGGCATCTTGAATTTGATTTTCTGGATCAATTCTGATATGGAAAAAATTGTCCTTGGCAATTTTACTTAGAAAATTCTTAATGTCCCTTGTTTGTTGTTCATTTTTTTGTTCAATTCCTATTACTCTCAAGTTATTTCTTCTCATCTCGTCAAATACTACTTGCAAGTTTTTTTTTTTTTTGAGAGAGAGAGACAATGAGAGAGAGAAAGAGAGAAACAACTTTATTTAGCTTTTCATATGGCCTTTGTTGCTCCAACACTTAGTTGTGTATGTGGTGCTGGGGTTTGAACCCAGGTCCTCGTGCTTGCCAGGCAAGCGCCGAAACTGCTGAGCCACTGCTCCAGCCCCTACTTGCAAGTTCTGATCATGCCCAATAAGCTTCTTTTCTTGTCTGTCTCCCTTGAACTCAATGTTGCTCAGCCTGTCTTCATTGTCTGATGTTTGTTCTTCGAAAGCTAAAATTCTCTTTTCTACTGAGTTTACACTGGTATTAGTATATTCCAATGAGTTTTTGATTTGGTTGACAGTATTTTTCAATTCTAAGAGCTCTACTACATCTCTTTTCAGAATGTATAGCTGTTTATGTATGTGGTCTCTCATCTCCTGAAATTGCTCTCTTATTTCTTTCCTTAAATCTTCTTTTAATTCTTTGATAGAATTACTAATCATATTGTTGGTACACTTTTCTAGGTTTTCATCTAAGACCTCGACCATGAACTCCTTGCGTGGTGAGCTGTGAGTGGAAATGGAGGATTGTTTCCCTTTTTCCTCATTTCCAGTTACACGGAGTGTGGCTTGAGGTCCAACATTGAATAATTCTCTTGGGGGCTTTGTTGATGGTATTGGAGCTTTTTAATTCTTTGCTTAGTTGGGCAGGGGTACAATTTGGGTATCACAGTTCACTGACTGCCACCCCAATCAGTGAAGTATTATGGACCTTTAGGTTTTCCAATACCTCAGTGGAATAGGGGGTAGCAGTCAATAAGTGCAGCCAATACATACAACAGACAATGACGACTAGCTGTTACTGTGTTGATTAGCACCTATAGGAACAATTGGATTAACAGTTTTCATGCATGATAGCTCTCACAATATACTTGGTTAGCAAGCAAATACCCATTTGCTATGGTGTTCACTTCAGTTTACAAGGACCTTTGTAGATTAGGGGGAAAAAATCTAGAGAGCAAGGGGAATGAAGAAGGAAGGTAGTGTGGAATATGTGAATTAGGATATAGAGCTACAAGATAGTAGAATTGATGTAGGCTATTCTGCTAAACAAAATAAGAAAAATATAGAAATGGGGTAAAAGTGGGGTAATGACTTTGAGGGAGGATTAGAGAGATCAGAATAGAGTTTAGGAATTGACAGAGTAAAGGGAAGAAGCGGGTAGTAAATACTGGGGTTCTTTTCAGCCCAAAGAGATGAGGACTAGTTTACAATATTGCAGACAGCCACAGCTTGAACCCCAGCAATATGAACACAGCAGACAAATACAGCAAAGACAGCAACAGTAAAAAAAACATACAAACAAACAAAAAATACATTAAGGAACACCAATTCCAAGAACAACAACAGCAACAAACACACAAACAAACAAAAAAGGAGTTGGAAGGTTTATGAATTATTACCGCTGAGGTCAAAATGTACCATGAGGATATGTGTTCATAACTGACTTCTAAGTGGAGCTACTTCCCAGTTGAGTTTGTTGGAATGAATGATTTTTTGGTGATCTTCCCAGGAGACCTCTCAGTAATTGTCTCCTGTAGAGGGGTTGCAGACATTCATCTTCCCTGCTTCCTGTGAGAACAGACCTCAGCCACCCAAGTTGCACACTTTGGCAGTTTAGTGTATCTCTGCCCAAACTCTTGGCCCACTTCATCCAGGGGTTCAGAAGAGGGGTGTCTTGTGTATCCTGGTGCAATTGTAAGGGACTCTTGCTGTTCCAAAGGAGAGTGGCCAGCCTGAACTGAGCTCACCTTGAACCAATATCACCACACTCTTGGGTGTCTTGAGGTCCCTTCTTGTCCCAAGAGATAATCTGTGAGGCAGTCACAACCCTAGCAAGGGAAGTCAGGCATAGAGGAGACACCAGCCCAGCTAGACCAGTGTTTGTAGAGGTCTCAAATGCAACCATTAGGGAGTGTGGAAGCCCAGTCCCACTTGGAGTACCCAGGACCTATGGGACCACTTTTGTTTACAGAATTCAGGTCCTGAAAGTAGAGGAAAACACTGGATCCAGGCTGCCCCACCTGTTCATAGAACACTGAGGCTGATACCAGCCTTTGCCCTGTCTGAGAGTTTCAGGCAGTATCTGTTGGACCTGAAGGCCAAAACCTCCCCCAGGCTGTTTAGGTCCTATTGAGCAGAATCTCGGTCACTGACTTCACCCATAGATCCTTTGTGTAATGGAGTGGGTGGGAACCTCTAAATGCAAGTCACCAGACCAGTGTGGAGGGTCTGTCAGGCCCACACAACCCTCAGGGCAGACAGAACACTGGGGGCCTGGAGCCTCTCCTCCAGAGTGTGTTCCCTATTCTGCTCTGTATCTAGTGGTTTTGGGTTCACTAAGTGGTTTCCTGTACCACCCTCCAGGAGGTTTCCAAAGAGTAGTGCTACCTGCTTCTTCAGGTGATCAGATTCAGGGTTCTGTAATTTGTGTGTATTAAAGCAGACTCTCTGTTACTATCACTGCCATAGCCCCAGAGTATGAGTCCCATGCCCCAGCTCCACTGAGTGCTTACCACTGTGTCTGAGTTTATTTAAATGTGCACAGCTTCCTCCTCTCTGGTGCAAATTCCCATCCTGCCACCAGACAGGTAGCTGGTACTGGAAATTTATTATTTGAGATTTCCTGTACTTTCAGCTTGTCCGGGCTCCGTATTACTAGTCTTCCTTCCTTGGATAGTAAGTAATGAATTTGGGGAGAAATTTTGCTGTTCACCCACCTCACAGTAGGCACTTTTCCTACCATTAGAGTCCCACATTCATGGAGAGAATTTTCATTCAGCTATGCCATGGGTCACCATGATTAAACTCCATCACACTGAGCAATTCTGTCTTGAAAATTCAAAGGTATGTGGTTAGTACAGAGCAGTTTGTGATATTTGTAAACTGACTCATTTTGTATTTTTAATCAAATAATAATATAATAGTAATAACCAATTGCCATAGAGGACCTAATGTGAAGAAATAGAATCTGAATGTGTATGGAGTCCAACAACCATTATGAGGGAATATTCTGATATACAAAGACCTTACAGTTGACAATCCCATCCTTACAATAAAAATATGGACAAACTTATAATCAGTGAGAGCCCTTGGACTGAAGAAAACTGAGGTTTCATAGCAAACCACCACCCACAAATCTGAAAAGAACTGAGAGACACGGGGGCGGGGGGGAGAATGAGAGAGAGATCTGCATTTATGGAACCAGAAACATTTAGGAGCAATTAAAATATAAATATAAATGGTGACAAATTTCTAGAGGTTAATGAAGAATAAGCATGAGACTGAGAAATTATGGGGGCCAGAGTCATAGCAGGTCCTGCCCACATTTTTATGGGCTTTGACTTCATAAAACCCACCACATTTTCATAGTGAAGAAGAAATAAGTCTTGATGACTTTGTTAGCAGAAAAATAGCATATTTATTGTGAAATATACCCAGAATTTCTTTATTGAAAGAAAAATAAAAATTAAACAAATAAGCAATAAGCCAAATAAAGATAATTGTACAAGGAAAAAGACTTTGCTAAGCTCTGTCCCAGGCTTCCTGTCTCAGCAGAAGAGAAGCATGGTGAAGCATAATCAATAAAAGTGACAGCTGAAAGAAAATAAATGGGAAATGCTGCAGTAAAGAAAGGAAGGGGAGGAAAAGAGGGTTTAAAAATATATTATACTGTGAGATAAACCTTAGTGAATGCTACAGACCAAGGACTCAAGACCACTAAAAGACTGAGATTTAATGAAAATGTTATAGAATATTCTCAGTTTCCAAGATTTTTCCATGACACTTATGGGGCTCCTGTATAATAAAGGAGGATTAGACCTGAGTTTCAGGATGCAGAATCACCCTGAGGAAGAATACTTAAAAGATCCCCAAGTCAAGAACAGAGATTAAAACACTAAGCCCAATGTAACTTCTATCCAGATTAAAATAAATCCTAACACTAAAGACCTCTTTATTTCATTTTCTAATACCCAATACAGCATGTGTAGCTTTCAACAAAAATGACAAGGTACCATGATAGGCAAGAAAAAACAGTCAAAAGAGGAAAAGTAACCATCAGAGACACATCAGACATAACACAGAGTTGAATTTATCAGAGAAGGTTAAATAGCCATGATAAATATGTTGAGGACTCTAATGGAAGAAGTAGAAAATATAGAAAGAATTAATGGGTAGTTTAAGGAGCGATAGTTTAATAAAGAATAAAAGAGAATGACTGAAATAAAAACACAGTAACAGAAATCATGAATATTTTCTACCAACTTCTCAGTAGACTTGACACAACCAAAGAAGAACCAGTGCTTACAAAGATAGTTCCAGAGAAACTTACTAAACTGATTCTGTGATACTTCACAGGCTTTCCATTTCCCTCATGTTTCTATATTTATTCATTGAAATTCTTCTATAACAAAGAATCGTTCCTTCTCTCATAATTATGTACCTATTTATCTATTAAGATCAGTATGGATTCATGGATACCTTTTCTCTGAATTATAATCTAACATATTTGCTATTCCAATTATCTTAAAGATATATATTTGAATTCTAATATGTAGACACTATTCTACCATAGTGTGTACAATTAAAAAAGAGGTAGAATAGTGATTTCAAGAAATAGGACATAATCAGTATTCTAGAAATTTCCCTTGGAATCCCATCCTCTTCAGGGTTGAATACTTCTGTCATCTAAGATTATGAGTTTCTTTTCCCTATTTTTAATTCATTTCTGATAAATTATGTTAAGTTCTATTTTTTGCAACTTTAGTATATTTTAATCAACATATCATAATTAGTGCCTTAAAATTTTATAGCATACTCTTACTAACATTTTTGACATATCTATAGTTATATTGATATATTTTCTAATCCTAATATTGATAGTTTTTCTTTCATTCTTCAAATTGCTGAGGGTGGATTTGAACTCATTATTTTCCTGCCTCAGCCTCCTGAGTTGCTGGGATTTACAGGCATGCACCACTGCACAAGCCTTCTAGTGTAATTTTCATGACTTATATCAATATTAATGCAATTTTACTCAATTTTTTCAGTTATTTAAAATTATTTGGGGCTTGACATATTACATAGAATTTAAAAATTTCAATAAATTCTTGAAAGAACATGTATTTTGTAGTTGCTGAATGCACCATTTTGTATATATCATTTTGAAAATCATATTTGTTGATTATACTATTTACATGAGCTATCTATATTTGATGTTTTTACTTTTCTAGGCCATTGACAGAGAAGTGTTTAGAAGTCGTGTAGTATGGTTTTTAATTTTTTTATCTTATTATTTATATTGACTCATTGCACATTTTGAAGTCAAAGTTTTGAGCATGTAAAGAGTTGGAACCATTCTGGCTGCCTCCTTCAGTCACCATTTCATTTCTTCTTTGCTTACAGAAAGTTTGCCTCTGGAATAGTTTCTTTACCATTGTATAATATTAATCTTTTCCCTGAAAGATCTGAAACTTCATGATTTTTCCTGTTCTTATTTCAGTTTTATCATAATGACAGTAATTATAAAGTGTTCTCAGTGATCCAACCACACATTTACATCTTTGCCAACAAACATTGTGTTATAGCAGCCCTAATTTCTTTTCTATGATCAAGACCCAGTTCATATGATAATTATTTTGCCTTTCTTTCTCAACTTCATACTCATAAGAAACCTCCAATGGCCAGTTAAAAGTCTGAAGATTCCAGTTTATTAGAGTTTATAACCTCTGGGGCTGGAGTGGTGGCTCAGCAGTTACAGTGCTTGCCTGGTACACACGAGGATGTGGGTTCAAACCCCAGCACCATGTATACAATGAAGTGTCAGAGAAATGAAAGCTACATGAAAAACCAAATATAATTAATTCTCTCTTTCTCTGTCTCTCTTGCTATCCCTCTCTCTTTAAAAGGAAGAAAGGAATTAAAACCTCTAAACCAGGTGCGAAGAATGGAAATAATCATGTTTCAACTTTGTAATTACAAGAAACAATATTCCCACTTTTACCCTTAGCTTACGGACTCCTATGATCTGGCAATGGGACAAACAGGATTAAGTGGCACATCACTGGTGAGATTCACTACATCAAAGAATAGATGGAACCCTGTGGTACAGCAACATGAAGTTGCAATTTTTGTCTCCCTACTAGCTTCCTGTCTGATTCTCCCAGCGTCCATTTCATGTACTCTAAAACTACAGCAACTTCTTGAAGATAAACATTCTAGATACAATACATCTCATGAAGTTTCCCATTGACTGGTTTTCTTTGCTGTAAAATGACTTCATTGTTCAGAAACAAAACTGAATGTGATGCCATGGTAACTAAGAAGACATTCTGGAAATTCTTGAGTGGTGCTACTGCAAAGATGCTCTTCACTGATAGAAGCACTTATTCCTGTGATGATAAAAGACAGCAGTGTTATGAACATTATCTAATACAATTGAACATTTGTATCTAGCAGATTGATGTCATATTAGACATGGAAAATTGCAGTAATTGGTACACTCTGGGTTGAATGATAATCTATAATTGCTTTTTATTCCATAGTGTCACTCTATTATGCAGAATTAATTTTAAAACATCTTTCTGGTCATGGTGGTGGTGAAGGCCTATAATGAAAATGAATTGGGAGAATGGGACAGGAGAACTGTAAGTTCAAAGCCAGTTTCAGCAAATTAGTGGGGCTCTAAGCAACTTAGTGAAAACCTATCTTAAAATAAAAAATAAAAATAGGTGGAGATGTGGCTTAATAGTGAAGTGGCCATGGGTTCCCTGGTACCACATAAAAATCTCTGCTTTATTTTGGTGATCTGGATATTAGGGATAAAGAAATAAACCTGTTATTAGGAGCTAAGTAAAGGTAGCAATTCAGCAAAATGTAGGCACACTGGCAAATGTCACCATCTCATACAATACAATTATTTCCTCATGTTTTAGGATGAATCTAATCCCATATTTACAAACATATTTACAAGAATTTGTTTTTGAGTTCTGTTGTGCATTAACAAAAACAAAAATTTAACTTGGTAAATTGGGTAGCATTCAATTTCTGGCAAGCATTTTAATAAACATAACTATTTTTTGTCTCAAATTCAGATGTTTGACCTCTGTTACTACTCAGTAACAAGCCAAGATCTTTTTCCATTAGACTTATTTCATGAGGTGCTCATGGATTTGCTCCAAAACTGTAGGTGTCTCACTGCTTTTATCCTACTGGTGCATGATAATTTGCCCATACATTATCTTGATCCACCAAAAGATAATCCTAGTGGGTCATCAAGACAAGTTTTCAATGTTCCTTGTCCTGCAGTGAAGACCTAATTGAGAAGCTTATCTTTAGTTGTCTGAAAGCCAGAAGGCATTTGGCAGCTTCATGTATTATTCAGTAATTGGTTCCAGTCACACACCTACAAGTATAGAACCACATTCCATGGACTCTATTTAAAAACTCTGATTAGATCATTTATAACTTCATGCTTAAGTACAACAGATAATCAATCTTAAATTTCCCTTTTATTGGTAGCTAATCAATTATTCTGGGAGCTAGCTTTTATTGATTTATTTTAATTACATGTAGAACAAAGGATTTCCATCCTAGAAATTGACTTTCAGAATAATTTAGAAAATTAAAAGTTAGCATTACTTTGGAGAAGGAGGAAACAAGGAGTGTTGGTGCTATTTTTGCTGCCAGTTCCAGGAAACTATTTGCATAGCCTATTTGCATAGCCACTAAGTGGACCCAAAGGAGGCTGTCATAACGAAGACACTTTCACTGCTGGCCACAAGACATTGCTCACTTGTTATGGTCAGCTCCAGCAAAATGCAAAATACTTGACTTTATTTTCAGTGCTTATATCAGGAACAAATGAATGTGTGCTGTTCCGTCATTGCTGTCTTCTAGATACAGCTTGATTTCTTTCACCCAAGGAGATTTAAATCATATTCAGAACAGTAATTGTTAACAATTCCAGAAATGTGAATGTAGATTTTTTTTGCTTTCCCTTACACTGTACTCACACATACAAATTCCAGTCCTTGCAATAATAGTCATCATAAATTTAAGTGGATTTCTTATATTTAAGAAATGAAACTTACATTATAAAATATAGTGTTTAGAAGTTTGGTAAAACACACATTTAATTTAAGAATATTTTTTTACTAGAACAGTTGCAGCAAAGTACCCAAAATAGTTATTGATGGTTTTGTTATACACTGGAAATACAATGACAAAGAGTTAACTACTCCATGTGGATTGGTCTTACATATTATTTGCACTTTGAGAGCCTAATAGATTAGAAATCATAGTTCTTAAATCAAATGTTGGTGGATATTTATTTTCATTCGAATTTGTAGAATGTTTAAATTTATTGTTTGGATCTATATAGTGTCATCATAAGGTATAGGGGAGGTTTGCTGTCAAAAAAAAAAGTAGAGTGAAGGATAAAGCTTATTTGAATTAAAACTGTGCATAAAGAAATTCCTTGGGTTTATCTAGAGAAGTGAGATCTATTAACATCTTCTTTCTATGGAAGTATTAGGAAGAAATTTGAAATATTCTCAATCTTAATGTTAAGTAAATTACAAATTCAATGAGTGAAATTCTTAGGTAATCCTTTCCAGTAAGCATTCATTATGTTTATCAGTGTGCTGAATACAACTGTGTATGCACTGTAGAGTTATTTTTGGCTTCTTGTCTCCTCTTCTATTTGTTTGCTCTGTCTTCCTTCCTGTTTTGTCAGTAATGTTTCTATCAGGCAGAACTTACCTTTAGCAGGCTCGTTAATATTGGTGTATCCTCTTTTTAAGGATGCCTAGTCATTTTCAATCAACTGTAGCTAATAAGAGATGCTAGTGTATTTTCCGTTTTATCTTCAATAAATTTCCCTAAACTTTAAGCCTTGTTCAGTTTTCTGACCCTGAAATCTGACTACTTGGTCATCATTTGGTCATTGCCTGTTTGTGAGAACACAGAATGAGATCCTGAATTGAAGTGTTTGTACAAATATAGTATAAATATAGACCTTATTAAAGATGATTTAGTGGTTTGACTTTGATTTTTTTTTATTTCCTAGTTTTTAACTCACTAGGAACATTTCCCACTACAGGTATGCTAACCATTAGTGAACTTCTAATGAGAAATATTTTCATACAAATCCAAATGAAATATTTCTGCCTTTTAAATCATAAAATATACTGTTTTCAAAGTTTTATGAGATTACCCTTAAATTTTCATGCTTCTCAATGTATATAAAACAGATAGTGATCCTATAATGTAAAATATCAATATTTAAGTTACATGACTCACAAAATGAATGTTTTCCCTAATTTAGCATTTTACAATAATTTACTTTTCCTCTATACTCAAAATATTTTATTAATTCATAAATGGTTGGTATATTATTTTGTTTTAGCCAGATATTTAGAGAATTGACAGAGTTCAGATTATTGAACCTCATGAAAACTTGCCAAATTAGTGGTATTCATAAGTAGACTAAACATTAACTCTTTAAAAGGAAACATATCATGCATTTTTCCAAGTTCATTCAAACAGAAATGCTAACTGCTTATACTTGGATAATTTTTTTCTATAATATATGTCTGCTATAAAATAAGCTTTTAAATATTTGGCATATTTCAGAAATCATACTAATAGTAATAGATAGGAATGTATAAATTTTGAGTTGTTCTTTATATACTGGATATCTACAAACTTTTCTACTCTCATTTCCTTCATTATCTTATTGCCTGTACACTTGGGAGCTAGAAGGACCATAAGAATGTCAAAACCATTCTAATGTCATATTAAAGAAGTAAAAATATATTATATATCTAATTCAGTCTATTGATCTAGGCTAATTTCTTAATTTAGAAATTAAGAAAAAGGACTTATGAAATAATAAATTTTGGACATCTTACTTTTGTACATTACATACATTATGGAATACATGATTCAAACAGGAAAATAAATAATTATTGCTAAATAAAATTTTCTTGGAATCAATAAAACAACTTGAGTTTTCCAATAATGTATTTCCAATAATGAATTTTTGCTTAAAATTTACATGAAACTGGGGCTATAGTGGTGGCTTAGCCACTATGAGTCTTGCCTGGCATGCACAGGGACACAGGTTCATACCCCAGCCCCACGTACATGATGAAGTGTTGGAGCAATGAAGGCCACATGAAAACTAAATAAAAATTCATTCTCTCTTTATCTCTATCTCACTGTCCTTCTGTACAAAAAAAAAAATTACATGAAACTCATGCTATCTCTATTAAAGCTCCACACTTCATTATAAATCTCAACATAAAATAATGTTACATTTGCATTACAGATTTTAAGTAGAAGAAAAGGAGAGAGAAGAAAATGAGGAAAAGGATCAGGAAAGAAAAAAAGAAAAAGAGGCAGATTCACATGCAGTGAGTCAGAAATCCCTGTATTTCCATCTACTTGCAAGTTCCACATTCCAGTCCCTTTGGCACATCCTCTCTGCATTTACAAAGAAAGTATTGTATTTTTGTCCAAAATGCTTAAACCCTTTTGAAGTAATTTTATATTTTTAATAAAAGGGGTATTAAATATTATAATAATGTATTTAATAATGCATATTTGAATAATTATTTACATCATACTATTTTAAAAAGGCTAGAAATATGTAAGGCCACAGAGAAATATCCATGACATATTATATATATATGCTCCCGAAATCCCTATGGCTACAGTTACATAAAAGAAAAACAGAAATGTCCCAATAATAATATATATATATCAGAAGACATGCGAAATTGAAATATAATAGAATGAACAAAAAGGTATTGAGGAAAACTGGATCCCGATTTCTTTTTTTGTATTTTCTTGGAGAGAGTATACTAGAGAGTCATAGAATGAGGATGTTTATATTCTTATGTGCTGACAAGATTTCCCCACAAGTGTGGCTTTACAATTTGGAAGTAATTGACCATAATATTCTGTGCAAATGTCAAGTTCTTATTAACTTGTCAAGGTTTTAATTGATTGGGAAAACTGCATTGTTTTCAGAAGAAAATGTATAAGAGGAATAAATGAATGAGTGACTTTTCCTCAGGATAAAATAACCTCTGTGCTTCACTAATCTTGTATTTTCTTGCTTATAGAATAAAAAGGTATTTCACAGCAAGTTTTTTTTTAGTTTTCCCTCAATCCTTTAAAATAATAAAAGTAGTCCAAATTAGTTACTTGTCATATTTGTTAGGACAATTTACAGTAATTATTCCTTAGGGCTTTGATGGTATGGGGTGTGAATTAGGAAATGAAATTATGTCTAGGGACTGAGCAATAAGCAGGCATGGACTCTAGCTAGAATGTATTTCTCTTTCTAAAAATAGTTCCCTAGTTAATACTTCCAAAAAAGAATTTCCTAAGTTAATACTTCCAAAACAGAAAAGTATTTAACTTGTAAGAAAATGTTTAAAATGATGCAGCATCAATAACCTCTTCTAAGCTGCAATAGAAAGATTTTTATTGATATCATGCTTTGAATGAAGAGTGTATGGAAACATCAGCGTTAGGATCTTGTTTTTTAAAGCTGGACCCACTCATTATAAGTGGGCTCTTTAATTCATGTTTGACCTTGGTAAAGTCATTTTTCCTTTAACAAATCAAAAGCTCCTTGAATATTGGTCAATCTTATTTTTAGAGTCAGAGATTTAGAACTCTAGTCATCCATTATGAATAAAGTACTTGTGTTTTATTAAATAATCTCTCCTGTTTTGTCTATTATTTTAAACTTCAAAGAGTTCACATTTATATACAAGCTATCTTTGGTAATCAATGTGTTTTAATTTAAACATTTGTGAATAGGAAAGTCTATATATTGAATTAAGATGCTACAGGGTCAAAGGTTCAAATATTCTTTTCTAAATCTGTCATAATCTTGGTCTTTTTCCAAAGCCATTCACTTTATGGAAGACAATGCCTTCATGTGTTTTAGGCATAACAATGCATTCTTTGTGAAATGAATAGCTCCTTACTTGTGTTAGTAAAATGTTATATTCTTTATTTTGGAAAACATAATCTATCTATTTGGATATAAAAATGTATTTGACTTTGGATGAATTGAATTAAATACCTTTATCTAAGATAAAATAAATTCATGAAAAAATTAATAGGCAAACATTTTATAACTTGTTATTCATCTGTTTATATAAATTTAAAGGAATTTCTTAAAGCTTATTTATTAAAGTGAAATATAGTGAAAAACTCTTGTTTTGACACCATCTGCTTGGTTCTTTTCTTCTTGTTCTCCTCCTAAAGTCATTCATTCTGCCTAATTGTAAGTACTCCTGTTCTAAGGAACAACTAATATCTCTGGCTTGGCAGTTATTTTGCACTTTAAAGAGCAACTATACCAAGCTATCTTTGGGGCTCTAAGTAGAAGAAAAGCGAGAAAACAAGGAGGACTGGGACAGACTTGAAGAAGGTTTAATTTTCTTTGAGAAACAATGAGCTCATCTGTGTGTGTATGAAGTTGAGGACCTCAGCTCCAAAGTCATTTTGATAGATCCAATAATCAGTGTGTCATGTATCTTTTTCTGCAAGACAAAGGATTTGATTCAAAGATTATTTATGTGATCCAATTTGGGTCATAGAGATCAAGGCTGGATGGTCTTGCTCAATTATTTAAAAAGTTATAATTTTCTTCTCCTCTATCAGTACCTGTGAGAATGTGAGGTGATTTTCAGAATAGGAAAATCCTCAGCACACAGAAGACAGAAAGTAGAGAAAGCAGAGTCTTAGTGACACTAATTCTCCCAACAGGAATGACTAGGTTTAGCCCTCTCTGTAGTCTTTCCAATGGATGCTGTATTACAATCACATTCCTGTTGCTTACGCTTGGAGTTAATGTCATTTAAATCTATTACTGAAGAAATTAAATAATGGAAAGGTAAATATTTGTACTAAGGAGATACATTCTGTTCAGATATTATTTAGAATATTGAAGAGACAATCAAAAAGCAAAACAAAGCATACATATATATTATATACCAGATCTATTCATGTATCTATATATATATATATATATGTTATATATATGATGCATAAATAGAAATCAAGGATGGCTTTGCTCAATTATTGAAAAATTATAATTTTCTTCTCCTTTTTTGTGTATAAAAGATGCACAGACTTTTCCACAATAAAGTTTTAATTATGAAATTTCAGAAGTTTTAATGTTACAAATTTATAAAAAATTCACATGAAAGTTCAATTATTTAAATGCTAATTGCATTTACTAAGTTATACAACATTTGAATAAAAATTATTATTTCATTTACCATTTTTCATCTTCAGAGGATTAAATAAAAATATAATTTATTATTTTAAAATTCCAAAAAGATTTTTAACATAACATGTTCTGTATTGATTTGACTTTGAATTGTTGACATAACATTACATAATACTAGATATTCAGAATGTTCTGATGAGTTAGTTAGGAATGAACATGTTCAAAGTTAAATACGTGTAGTGTATCTGCAGTGGGGATAAGCTAAGTACATACTTCTTATAATCCAGGTGAGGAAGAGGCATGAGAGCCAGTGATCCAAGGGGCCTTGAGACAGCAGAAGAAGCAGAGGTTAACAACACAGGCAGAAGGGGAAGTCTGCCGTGAAGCAAGATTTTAAGAAGTTTGAATTTAATGTGTGTCTCTTAACACTAAGAAAGAAATAGGTTTTAGATACAGAAGTAAGAAGAGACAGGAAACAATTATTGGTTCATTTCTATGAAATTTATAGTATTGTGTTATGAAAAATGACAATTGAACCTTGAAAAAAGTAAAGATAAATAGAAACAATAAAAAATGGAAATCCCAATGAGAAAGATTCATTAATCAGAATCATTATGTTTATTTTAATATAGATCTCAATCCTTTCAACATATTTTTACCCCAAAGATTTTACTCTTAGTAGTTCTTACCATGGTCATCTTTCAGAGTCAAAATAGCAATTTTCTCCTAATTGGAAGTCATGTTTCCACTCTTTTTCTTCTCATACCATTTTTATTATTCAGATATATTACATTTCATAAAAACTACCCTCCTTTATAAAGTACAATTTATTGGTTTCAAGAAAACTGACAATTTTCAAGAATTGTAATTAGTTTATAATTCAAGCATTTTCATCACCTTCCTCCAAACTCCTGTATTCTTGAGTAAGTATTCTTTGTTGTTTCTTCTCCCCAGTTCCTGGTAACCAGCATTTAGTTTCTGTCTCCATGGATTGGCTTATATATCTCAAATAAGTGGAAATGAGGACTTCATGTCTGGTTTCTTAAACTCATCATGATTATTTTCAAGGTTCATTCCTGAAGTACAATGTATCAATACTTAACCCTTTTTTATTACTGAAAAATAAGTGATTTATGGATATACCACAATTTGTTCATTTTTTCAGCATTTGGTGGATATTTGAGTTGCTTCCACATTTTTGGCTATTGTGAATAATGCTATGAAGTGCATTAATTTGCAAAGTTTTTGCTTTTCTTGTGGATGGATACATGACACACTTTTTTTTCTTGATTATACACTTGGGAAGGGCACTTGTAGGTCCTGTGGTTGACTATGTATAACTTTATCCAGAAAGCTCTTCACTCTTTCAATTCTCAAATTTATTTGGAAGAATAAGAAACCCAGAGTAGCCAAAGCAATACTAAGTAAAAAGAATGAAGCAGGAGGTATCACAGTACCTGACCTGAAATCATACTGTAAAAATATAGTCATAAAACAGCATGTTATTGGTATCAGAACAGACATGAGGACCGATGGAATAGAATACAAGTCAGAGATAAAGTCACAAATCTTCTTAACCATCTGATATTCGACAAAGGGAGCAAAATCATAGTTTGTAGGAAAAACAGCTGTTCAACAAATGGTGCTGGATGAACTGGACAGACAGTCTATACAGAAAAATGAAATCAGACCCTTATCTTTCACCTTGCACAAAAATATAATCAAAATCGATCAAGGATCTAGGAATTAAACTAACTACCACACAAATGTTGGATGAAAAATTTGGATCAACATTCCACCATAGAGGTATATAGACACTCACTGACTTCCTTAATAAGACTTCCTTAGAGCAAGGTTTAAAACCAAAAAACTATGAGTGGGATGCCATTAAACTAAAAAGCTTCTGCACAGCTAAGGAATTAGTCGAGAATGTGAAGAAAGAGCCTTCAGAATGGGAGAAAGTCATGGGCAGCTATTTCTCCAACAGGGGACTAATATTCAGAATATACAAAGAACTCAAAAAACTTAATACAAAAAATATATTCAACCCAATCAATAAATAGGCTAATGAATAAGCAGACTTCTCTTCTGAACCAACTTTGAAACTTCAGATTCTGGTAATCACAATTGCACCCCTATGTTTCCCGGCCCTAGTGGTCAGAATCACTGTCATTCTTTAAAGTTTCTGTGATGTTTTAAAACGTACTTTGTGCTTCTAAATTTCTTTAAGTCCTCCACCCAATTTACTGGTTTAAATCAATCTTTCTTTGTTAAAATAACCAATGGCAGGGAAGTATTTTTTTTTTGTACAGAATAATTTTATCTACTGCAGAAAGTTCAGAATTTTTCTTATCTCTGTAACATAATTATCTGTTCTTCACTAATTTATAGTGAAAATAGAAATATTTCCACAGTCCAGATTTTTCTTCTAGGAGTTTAATTAGCGCATTTATAACCACTCCAGTGCAGGAGAAGAATAGACAGATTTATGATAAATGTTAGTGGTAGAACTTGACAGGAACTAATCATTGACTTAATTTGAAATTCTTCATAAATGAGGTTTCTGCTTTCAGCCACTAGAGGAATGAAAGAAATAGTTGTAATGAAACATATTTAGGAATGAAAATCCATTATATATTTAGTAGATATTATTTTTGAAATGTCCAAGTATGTGTTAAGTAAATATTTCAGATGCCCTATACATTTGATTACACACTTATGGAAGTCAGAAATAAGGTCCATATGGAGATAAATACTTATAATTTGTTAACATGAAGATATTAGTTAATCTCTAGAAATGCATGGAATCCTTAAGAAACAGTGTTGGGTAAAAAGAGAATATAAATCTCCCAGGGGGATTAATAAGTCAAGTAAAAGATGTCACCAAGAGAATTAGAAGCAAAACAAACAAACAAACAAAAAAAAAAACAACAGAGACAGCCTAAAATAAAAGGATAAGAAAAAAGACTTTCTAAAAATCCAAGTGTTACACAATGAAATGAAAGAGAATAAAAAAGGAGTAAATAAAATATATAAAATATTATTGAAAAATCAAGATGAATGAAAGATCTATTATTTTTGCAACTTAGAAGTCAATCCTGAATATAAGTTTTGTTGAAGTTCCTGGAGTTGAATGGAGTGGGAGAAAATCTAGAATAGATGAAGGAAAGTGTCATTCAACAATTATGAAAAAAAATTTAGACTTTTTTAATGGCCAGTCTCTCTGAGTCTGTGTAGTGGTTCAGAGATTTTTTGTTGGAGTCTGACCTTCATTCTATTTCATCAGCTGCCCTAGAGTGACCTTGTGACAATTATTGGGGTCTGACCTAGTGTGCTCTTATGACTATTTGCATAAGCTCCTTCTGAAAGGGCTGCTAGGTCATGCTTTGTTAAAGATTAGGGTGGGTTAAAATGTCTTAAAGACAGGTTAATCCCTAGTTTTTGTCTGTATCCTAGTTTTTTTGTCTGTACTGAAATCTACATAACTCCTGGCAACTCCCTTAGAAGGATTATTGATTCCTTGGCTGTCTCCCCTCCTCCTCTATAAAAACCCGTGTGCCTTAGTAATAAACAGATTCTGAGCTGCCATCAGCTGCGTGTGGTTGCCTCGTTTCCCCGGCTGGGAGGGAAGGGGTCCCCAATGAGGGGGGACCCGGGTTCCAGCCATCAGCACTCACCCTCCTCCTGATTTGGCTCCCGGGGGGCAATCCAGCTCCCCACAATTTTTAACTTTTAAAATATATATCTTCAACAACAGAAATTGCTTTGGTAGTTCCAGGAAAAATGACCTAGGATAAAGAATCTCCTGGTCAATATATCCAAGCAAGTCTAGAGCTATCTATTCTGCAAGAAACATCCTTGGAGAGCCAAAAAAAAAAAAAATGCAGAAATGCAAAAATAATTACCATAATAAATTGCTGCAGTCAAAAGAACATACCTTTTAGAATATTATATGTAAATATAATTACTAAAAATTAGTTTCAATATTCTATTTTTCACAATTAGCATCATTTTGTAGGTTTATTTTTTCATATTCATTATCAATATTTTTGATACGTCAGTGATGTCACTAAGCAATAGAATAAAAGGAAAATAAATAGTCCAAAATGTTAAGGTCAAGTCATTGGCTCATTCAATTAAGTGAAATATTTCTTCAGACTCAATATTGTTTATAACAAAAAGAAAAATGAAATTGCCGTATACATGTTCTAATAAATATCAGTGCAATTACATATAGGGTTTGCAAAGTGTCTGTGACTAAATTTGTGGGTGTAAATAGAGCCAA